>CABFWB010005172.1:0-40992 GCA_902151455.1 Timema bartmani | reverse complement strand
TATCTGAATGCCAAACCCTTCCTTCACCTCTGACAAGATGTGTATTAATCACAACTTGTGAATGTGAGGAATGCCAGGCCTCCACCGTGGTTCGGATTCCACGTTAAACTGTAGGTCCTCCATTTCATATCACAATCACCCTACCATTACACATTAGCGTAAGTGCGTATAACCCGAACGGGTAATTTTAATAATAATTTAGTAGGAATCGGGTTAAAATTCTTCAAACTATAAATCAATTATATATAATTTGTTGTGTGGTTATTAATTTGTGAAATCAAAATGGTACAATCTCTTACAATATTTTAAATAGCCATCAAACTCCAATGCAATAAAGTTTTGATTAATTTTTACCCTAACCATTAATACTAAAATTTTCCTTTAGCACTACTTCTGTTCAGGATATTCGGAGTTGTACTAATGACGCTAATTATCTAGGGATGACAAAGTTTGAATTTAAAGGAAGTGTACTAGAATTTGCGTAGAAGGAGAATGGAAAAACCGCCCTTAGTACACCTGACCAAAATTCAAACCCCTATCACCTCGTCATCGGCAGTATACTATATTGCGAGAGTGACGCCTTAGACCATGCGATTAACTAAGCTAGTTATTATATTAAAAAATTGTGTAACTCAGTAATGTTTTGAAAAAGCAATGAAAGGTGAATTTTAATAATTTGTCTTGTGTTTGAACTTATTTTTTTCTATTTCTATAGTATTTTATCTATCTTCTATATTGCGCCTCTTTTTTTTAAAAGCATATACAAACTATACCATACCAAAAATATAGCCAACTTTGTGATATAATTTATCGTTCTACTTTTTTCTTTAAAAAAAACCATGGTTACAATCAAATATATAGGCTACGTTCTCTGCTAAGCGCCGGGCGGCTAGGCAATATATACAGCAACTATGTTTCACCAATCTGCATAATCTACCCCTACTCAAGTGAAAAGTGCTCCCTTTGTATTTGGGGCTGTTGAGGATTCATGTTCACATCTCTTGTGGTGGTTTAGTTGTAAGTGCTAGTTGTATGATTATCAAGAGCCCTCAGCTCAGTCGGTATTACGTCTACCTACTTAGCTAAGAGTTCCGGGATTGACTTCAAGCATGGACGAAATATTTATCAGATGGTAAAAAAGGGCATTCTCCTTTCAGTAGCATGAATTGAAGGATGGGGGACAGGGTACTGTGTTTGTTATAGAATTAATTTAGTTTTTAAGGAGTGTGCTTATATAATCGGCTCTATCTGAAAGTGCACGTTAAATTCTCATAATAAAAACAATAATTAATGTTTTTTTTGTCACCGCTAATAATTATTTTTTATGGATGTGAAATGCTAAATTTAGAGGATGAGCATCCACATTTTAGTGGGGAAAGAGTGGGCAGTGGCATGTCGCGAAGGGTTATCAGGGTTTGTTAAAAGTGTAACCGAGAGTGTTTTTTAGAACCGCGTCTTACTACCCGTTCGAGTTATACGCTTGTTAACTAATTACGCAAATTGTTTTAGGGATTAGGAAGGTTATATTTAGAGGAAATGTACCTGAATTTGCGTGAGAAAATATGGCGGAAACCCATTTTGGAAAAAAACCCTCAATACACTCGATTAAGATTCGAACCTCAATCTCCCTGTCATCGGCAGTCCGGTATTCTGCAAAAGTAACGCCTTAGACCACGTGGCCACCGAAACGGGTACCTGTGAGTAGTTCTTATCATTCAGTAGAACACTCTTTGGTCAGTTGTTTGTTATTAGCAAAGTACGGTCCAATTTTAATAGGAAGACAGCTAGACAATTTGCTAGATATATTTTCACGTATTCAAACATTAAGTTATGATATCTTCAGCCCTATTTTTTTATACATATTATCAATATCTAAAAAAGGAACACTAATAATTTAGTAAAATGTTATCAGTGTTGACCACAAAAAAAGTGTTTCTATTTGATAAAATGCTCTTTCTATGAAAGTTGTACTGTGTAGAGTAGAGACAATGTATTATTGGCAAAATGGGACCAAGTGGTTTAGAATATAGCTATCACAAGCTATACAGTTATAATAGAATCAAACCTCCTTCGGTGGCCACGTGGTAAAGGCTTCTCTATCGCAACAGACCATACCACCACTGACGGGGAGATTGGCATTCGAATCCCGGTCGGGTGAACTGAGGGTGGTTTTTCATAAAGGATTTTCCACTCTTTCCTCCACGAAAATACGGGTACACTTCCCCTAAATTTAACCTTACTCATCCCTAATACATTAGCGTAATAACTAAGGACCGTATTTTGTCTATTTGTCTTTTATTTTCCTTGATCGTAAAAAATAGGCAGTCTAGCTTTAAAGGTAATTATTTCATGTTGTTACAAGAACAATATTTTAATTTTATATTGCCTATAATTACCTATTCTGTTGTTTTTTTGCCTATTTTATGAATAACCTTAACGCGCCTACTTCGGCTTTAGTCTTTCTCTTTTTAATACGATATCGATTTTTTGCTGAAAAAGAAAGTCCAGTTGCTTGGAAATAGTAAGTTGTGGCACCTACTTGTTTGGAGTAGGTTTGAAAAAGACACTTGTTAAATAGCTTCCAATGAGTGTAAATTGGGTGGAGGACATTGTGAGCAGTGGCAGACATCTTGGGAGGAAACAGAATGCCGTTGCAGGAGAAAAGTTCAACTTTTCCGGAAACGGCAAATTTGAATTTTTGTCTCTTGACATCGTGTGAAGTAGAACTCGGCTTTTCAAATGATAAAAAAAAATATTTGAAAATATAGCCCAGTTCATTACTGATAATCTAGAAAAGTATCTAGTGATTAACAACATTTGACCCGCTTCGATGGTCGAATGGGCTAAGACGTCAGCCAATCTCACAGTAGACTGGACAGCGAATGAGGTGGAGATCGAGATTCGAATCTCGGTCTAGTGTATTTAACGTGTTTTTTTGTTACTAAATGGTTTTTCACTTTCCCTTCATGCAAATGCAGAGACGCTCTCTCTAGATCCCACCTCACTAACCCCTAACATGTTACCGTGATCAGTACAACATATTCGTAGTGTTATAACGAATAGTGAGGCCTGGTTCTAAAAAACAAACAAAAAACACAGCCATGAGGTAGGTAATAACTAATAAAATAGTAGGTAGTAAAATCAATTCTACATTGCCTAGTTTTTTTTAAAATTAAGTACCTATTCTGGTGCCTTAATCCCATATTTTTGATGCCTACTTGTCTGCCTATTTTTAATATTTTTTTTTGTGTATAGGCTATATAGATAACCCGAACTGGTAGTAAAACACGATTCCATAAACAAAAATAAAATACAAACAGAATACTGGTTTTCGGGTCACAGTCTTTGGTCAAGTTAGATTGTAAATTATGTACTGACGCAATCGCTGTGTTTAGAAAGTGCACATCAACAGAGACAAACGGCTCCCCACCTGATTGTTTGTCAGCTTCAGGGCTATAAGCACCTCTAAGTTCATCATCAACTTCTGGTCGACGGAAGAACAGACCAGGATGGTCCGACTTAATCATCTTTAACAACCCTCCCATTGTATTAAAGAAACCACGTGTGACTAATCTTTTGTTTTTGTTTTAGAACCGAGTTAACGAAAAGTAATTGCATTCTAATTGATCCTACCCTTTCATTGTGATTATGATTGCAAAGGTGGAGGGAGAGATGGAGGTAGGAAGAATACCCTCTTGTTTCGTCGTCATTGGTAGTTGTTTTTATACATTTTCTTCCACAAGGTGAACAAAAATTAACAATAGGCACAGCGGAATGGTACGATGGTAGCACGGACGAATATAGATCTAAATCCTCTGTGTAAGTCATTAGAACTAAAGTCCATTCACGACTGAAGTGGTGGCAACTAACAGCAGAAGATATTTTATTGCAAACATTTGTTGAAAATAACTAGTGTTAATATATGTGGAAATAACTATTATTTTCTTAGTAATGTTATTATTATTATTATTATTATTATTATTATTATTATTAGCACCGCGTCTTACTACCCGTTCGGGTTATACGCACTTACGCTAATGTGTAATGGTAGGGTGATTGTGAGATAAAATGGAGGACCTACAGTTTAACGTGGAATCCGAACCACGGTGGAGACCTGGCATTCCTCACATTCACAAGTTGTGATTAATACACGTCTTGTCAGAGGTGAAGGAAGGGTTTGGCAATCAGATAAATCTGTGCCGGGACCGAGGATTGAACCCCGGACTTCCAGCACAGAAGTCTGACACCTTACCCCTAGACCACCAGGTCACCTTTTTTTAAAGTATGGAGCTAGGTCTTCTCTTCCCTGATATCTAATCTATCTATTTATATGAAGGGACAGTTTTTTTTAGAAGTAATGCAATTTTTAATAAATGATCCTTATTGGTGGGCACGTAAATTAAACGTCGATCCCGGCTAGTCTGGTTTTACTGTCCCCTCGGGCTTTGTACACACGTATAGATACTAACTACTCTAACGGGTAAGGGATGAAGAGTGTTAACTTTAGAGGAAGTGCACATACATATGTTGGAGGGAAAGTGAAAAAACCATTTAAGAAAAAACACTCTGAGTACACCCGACCTGGACTCGAACCCCAATCACCGCGTCATCGGCAGTTCAGTCTATTGCTAGAGTGGACGCCCTAAACCATTCTACCACCGAAGCAGGTCGGTTGATATATTACTTACTACCAATTGTGGGGAGGCCTGGGTATTTAATCCTGGCTGAGTGTACTGAAGATGGTTTTCCTAAAGGGTTTTATAGCCCTCCACGCATATACGGGTAGGCCTACATTTATTCTAAAATTCTACATTCCTCACCCCTACCCCGTTGTGTAATTCTGATACCGCTATCAAGGTTGGGTAGTAAGACGAGGCAGAAAAAATAAATATCAATACATGCTTATAGTAAAATATATTATTTAAAAAGCTCATAACGACTTTTTTTTTTCAATTTCAAAACTTTTTGTTCTCAAAATTAGCGCGTGTAAGCAAGGCATCAATTTTAAAGATAACTTATATTTCTGTTACATCATTTATTGTCGAGTTATATTGTTACTTAAGGTGGGATGGAAGGAGACGCGATAAAGAACAACGTTTTGGCAGTTTTTTTTATGGCAAAACCTTTTTTGGACATAGGGGCCTAATATTACTCCAGTACAAATCCATAATTTAATTTTTTTCACATGGTGACATCAAAATTTCTGTAATATCTTTCAAGGGGTCCTGAAATTTAATGACAACTTATTCTTTTCATTTAAAAAGTTTCTCATCTAATGTCGCAATGCTCATGATGGATATTCAGGAAATGTTGAAATCAACATTTGAAGAAAATTAAACTCTGTGTTTGTACTGGAGCAATATTTTATTTATTTTAGCAAAAAAAAAAGTTTTGCCGTAAAAAAATGCAAAAACACTGGTCTTTTCTTGCGTCCCCTACCATCCCACCTTAACGGTTACTACTCTTGACTTGGAAGATGTTGGTTTGAGTCCCAGACTGGTGAAATATTGTTGTTTATTTTGAGAAAATATTTACTTCAAGTTAATGATGGTTTATGATCTTAAAATTAACACTTTGGGAGCGTCATAAACACTTTTATGGTTATAAATTTCATTTAACGTATATTGAAGTTTTACTAACATAAAATTATAACTTCGATAAATATGGTAGGCCTAATAGGACCTATGTTGTAGCTTGTATAAAGATTATATTATTATTAAAGATTAGCAGCAATGTATATTTTAAAACAAAAATTTGTTTGTGATGGAATAAATAGCCAGGTTATTATAGATGCTGGGTAAGCCTACAGTTATAGCCGGGAAATGACACCTGGATATTGGAATCGAACCCGAGACTTTTGGCTTAGTACGCCAATGTGGTCTACGGGGCCTAATAAGTCACCTATTTCGTCTTGTCTACTCTGTATTGCCAATGACGAGGAGGTCGGGGGTAGAATCCCGGCTGAGTGTACTGAGGCTCGTTATTCTCAATGGCTCCACAACCCTGCCTTGACGCAAATTCCCGTGCATATCCTTTAGAAATTCTACCTTCCTCCTACCTATACAATGGGAATGGGTAGTCAGACATCCGCGCCTTAATTTGGTATGCAAGGAGACACGAGGAAAAGACAGTGTTTTTGCAATTTTTATAGCAAAACTTTTTTTTTGTCAAAATAAATCAAACATTGCTTCAGTAGAAACATTAATCTTAATTTTCTTCACGTGTTGATATCAAAAGTAATTGTTGAATATCTGTCAAGAGTGTCCTGGAATTTAATGACAACTTTTTTGCTTCCTTTAAAAATATTCTCATCTAATGCCGCTATATTCATGACATATTCAACAACTGTTGATATCACCATGTGAAGAAAATTAAAATCTATCTTTTTAGTGAAGTAATATTTGATTTAATTTTGCCAAAAAAAGTTTTGATACAAAAACTGCGAAAATACTGATCTTTTCTCGCGTTAACCACACTCCCACCTTAAGGGCTCCTTGTTGAGTAGCAGGTTTATATTTTCCTCCCAACTTAAACCACCGCTATGGTCTGTAATCTGTAATAAATACACATTTATCAACCTGCGTCTTCATTAGCATTCATGATAATTAACCTAATTCCCTGCGGCAATAGAAAAAAAAAAAACTTTCTCAACGTCATATTTACTTTTTTTTTTAATGTTATATGGAGTGTGAATCGTAATGTATTTGAAGCACAATTAGAAAAAGTGTAGTGGGAAGGGAGGGGTGGTAAGTTGCTTCAATTGTGCATGCATGTGTAATAAAGTCATGCAACATTTTAATTCGAACGTGCGCCGCTAGAGGCATTGAATCCTGTTGTACATCTGGGCTGGAAAGTTGACCTGCTTTATGGCTGGTTGTTATTTTTCAAAGTGTTTATTAAAATTAATTATGCACCATTTGTTATTCTAATGTCGGATGATTCCATCGTCGTAATTTCATGTAGGTTGGCAGATATATCGTGGGCTAATAGGCATGAAGTATGGTATGCAGGTGCTTGACTGTTGTAATTAGTGACATAATTAAAAATATTTAAATTTCTTGTTTAACTCGGTTTAAGAAAGTGCATACAATTTTTATCAATCTTATTAAATTATTCATGAAAGTTTGCAATTTGTCAGGATTTTTTTTTTACATAAGCTTACATCAATGGCCGTGCCGTTCAAGGTGGGAGTGCAGGGAACGCGAGTTTAGGACATATTTTTTCTACAGTTTCTATAGCAAAACATTTTTCTGACCAAAATAAATAAAATATTGCTCCATTACAAACATATCGTTTAATTTTCTTCAGGTAACCTGGTGGTCTAGGGGTAAGGTGTTGGACTTCTGTACTGGGGGTCCGGGGTTCAATCCTCGGTCCCGACACAGATTTATCTGATTGCCAAACCCTTCCTTCACCTCTGACAAGACGTGTATTAATCACAACTTGTGAATGTGAGGAATGCCAGGCCTCCACCGTGGTTCGGATTCCACGTTAAACTGTAGGTCCTCCATTTCATCTCACAATCACCCTACCATTACACATTAGCGTAAGTGCGTATAACCCGAACGGGTAGTAAGACGCGGTGCTAATAATAATAATAATAATAATAATAATAATAATAATAATAATAATAATAATAATAATAATAATAATAATAATAATAATAGGATTAATAGTAATTTTCTTCACATGGTGATATCAACAGTTGTTGAATATCTGTCAAGGGTGTCCTGGAATTTAATGACAACTATTTCTTTTCATTTAAAAAGTTTCTCAGCTAATACCGCTATTCTCATGACATATATTCAACAACTGTTGATATCACCATGTGAAGAAAATTAAATTCTGTTTATACTGGAACAATTTTTATTTATTATGGTAAAAAGTTTTTATATGAAAACGGCAAACACACCGAACTTTTCTCGTGTTCTCTACACTCCCACCTTAATACGCTCGAATCACATTTGTCTAACATTAGTGAGGAGACCACAGTTCAAATCTCGCCCAGGTGTACTTTGGGGGAAGGGAAATCGGGGGCTATATTGGGATTTATCAACATCGTTTTCCCATCCTTTATTCCATCTAATTCATGTGTTCTCCTTCTAAATTACTCTCCTTATTCCTAGTCCTTAGATTAATAGGCTACGTTAATATTCCATGTGTTAAATGTTATAATTTTTGTCTTTGCATTTAACTCACACGATCTAATGGGCCCCGCACCGTTCGCCATGGGGCTTCAGTATCGTCTTTTCTCGTTTGTTTGTAACTTCATAAAAGGTTGTGGTTGGACCAATTTTGAAGAAAATTTACTCATATAAGCCATTTAATTTTTTATTTTAAAAATTATTACGAATTCTCAAGAACAAATACTGTGCACCATTCTGGTTTATAATTTTACATAATTTTAATTTTTGAGGTTACAAATTAAATCTGAGTTCTTAGAAGCTAAATTTTGCAAACTAACTTTATTAAATATTAAAAACGAAAATAAGCATAGACATATTTATTAAGTTACAATATTATTGATAAAGAGGCCTATAGTTCTACGTTAGGCCTATATTTCACCTCCTAGTTTGATCAAACTACGATTGGTCTGTAACTTTGTTTCATTCTGGTTAGAATATAGTCAAACTGAATGACTCAGTGGCATGACGTGAAGTGTTTTTGGGGGGTAAACGAAGCGTTTTAAACTGTACCTGTGAAATGTTCCTCCCTAACTCTGTTCCCATTTGACCAATCATACATTGTGTCTGCTTTGTATTGCAGCTGATACCCTAACCAATGAGTGTTCAACTGAGGGATGGTAATTATATTTCGCGTCTGGGCTACAACATTCATAACCTAGTAGAGGAAAGATTTTCCATTAATAACCGTTGCCCAGGGGACGGCAGAATATACTAATCATACATCCTTTCCGTGGAGGTTCTTTCCATGTCCAGATGAGATGATGATGATGGTGATAATGAGTATGAGGGTGTCGAACCAGACGAAACACTTAAACCTAACTTAAGCCTAACTAACCAAACCCTTGTGACAGTTGGGGTAATCCACCTTTCGGGAAAAATACCCAAGGTACCAGCCGATAATCGAGCTCGGGACCACTATGCTCGTAGACAGGTGCACTGACCACTACACCACGGGGCCGGTTAACTGAGGGATGATAACATATTACAGGGACAGTTTAAATTAATTCTGCTTACCCTGGAAACAATCCACGTTGTGACACTGAAATGACCCTATAACTACAAGTCTAGGACACCCTGATTTTATTTCGACCGATGCTGACGAAAATATTATTAATTTTTAAGCCTACCTTCAATTCAATTAACTGCCTAGTAGGCCCTGTATTCAATTTTTTAGGGGATGTGATTGGGTTTTTAGTAATAAGCATAGGCCTACTGGTATTATGTAGGTTAATTTTTCTAAGTCTTGTTTTAGCACAATTTGTGTGTTTAGAAAGTGCATGCTAAATACCCCAGTGAAAAAATGGCTTTCAATGCAAAGCTTTAATCATTTAACGCAAAATTTGTTAGTCTATAATAGATTATAGGTCTACCAGCATAAGACTTACAAACAAACTTAAACCTAGGGCTGTACGCCTAATATGAACTAGCACATCCAACACCAGCACCTACTTACAACTTACT
Organism: Timema bartmani; assembly: GCA_902151455.1. Taxonomy (NCBI): domain Eukaryota; kingdom Metazoa; phylum Arthropoda; class Insecta; order Phasmatodea; family Timematidae; genus Timema; species Timema bartmani. The sequence continues at coordinate 31,345 of CABFWB010005172.1, read as the reverse complement.
ATTTGGTTAACAGGACAAGCCCTAACACAAATTAACTTACTTGTAATAAATGTCTTCACCCGGGATCGAACTCAGTAGGCCCTACCATTAGACTCGCGGCTAAGCCCTCAATGACCTCTTAATAATGGGGACGAGTGCAAAAAGCTAGTAAAATAGTTTTTTATGATATTCGTCTGTACACAGATATTAAAAATATAATAAACTATATATCACCTCGATAAATTAATAATCAATGTTGATTTTTTTTATTAGGTCTATTTGCAGTGTCGTGTCCTGGAGTTTATCCAGAGCAAGCAGAGTTTGTCTAAACTGAACTTGTGGTACGTTCTTGCCCCTCAGTAAAACACTCATTGGTCAGATATAGATACAAGTTAGGCCTAAATAGCCTACATTCCCACGTGAGATATGTGTGATTGGTCAAATCGGGACAGAGTTAAGTTACAGTAGAACATAATATCACAGGTAGGCTACAGTTTTAACAAGCTCTGCTTATCGTGGTGACACCCCACGACACGACACTGATTTAATATGGATTTAAAGTGGAACCTATTTCTTAGTTGTATTTAAATATCTCCATTTGACTGTTTCCTCAACATGGGCCTACAACGTTTGTGGGTGTCCTTGATCAATTCACCCCCCACTCCCCTAAAACATTTAATATCCTCCCTTATCTCTAAAAACACATTTCACCACCCTCGAAGCTACGCAACGCACCCTTAAAAAAAACAATTCATTTAGCAAGCACACACACACACACACACACACAAACGTCAAAAAACCACACACGCCGAAGAAACAAAATGGCGATACGCTCCTCCCACCTCTCCAGTACCAATGGACGTGTCCCCGCCCCCTCGACGCGCGCCGACAGATCAGTCGACCNNNCCCATCGTAGTGTTAGCGAACTTTTACCAACACACGCTTGCCTGAAAGTTGAGACAATAATATAGTGTTGGAAGAGTGTTTTCCGTTTGTATTGTTGCGCGCCAAGTGCTCGAGTTGTCAATCTTCACTTTATTGTGGCCGGCCAGCCGGCATTTTATTTTACTTTCTTTCCTTATTTGAAAAAAATATATATATCACACACGCGAACAAATAGTGAGATGACTGAAAAAATCTGCTCAGTGAGACGTAAATCCGTCGTCAGTGCGCTTGTCCTATTGACGTTTTCGCTCGATAAACGAGCGTTTCAGTGATTGCTGTGTTTCAGAATAGTTTCGGTAACTTATTTATAAGCCAGATATATATTTTTAAAATATGACAAATTATTGGACGAAAACTGTAGGCTATGGACAACAATTCCAGAATAAAAACTTAAACATTTGTGATACGTTTTCACTCAAATTACATTTTATTTCTACCTATTAAGTGGTGATCATATTTCTGAAGGTGTAATTGGTTATGTTTTACGACTTATTTTTCTGATATAATTATTAAAATTTATTTGAATTTGTGTAGGCTAAAAGTGAATGGCCTGTGCCAAGTTGGAAATAATATGTTTAATAGGTACATTAATAAAACAATTTATCATTGACTGTCTATGGTAGCGATTGGATTGAAGACTTAGTAAAATAAATGCGTGCTGCCTATTTAAATAAATCGTAAACTTATCCGATTAAGATCATTCACTGTGGTGTGGATTCAAGCTGTAAGTCTATATAAAAGAAGAAACAAACTTGTTTAATTTGATTCTTTAATGTCCTGAAGAAAATGGATGGCATTAGTTGAAAAAAAAAAGCTAATATCTCTTAACTAAATTAACAGACAAAAAAATCGTTCACGCATCACAAATAGGCCTACGAGTCGGCCTAATATAGGTCTAAGCTCCAGGCGAACATCATTGATAGAATATTTATAATAGGCCTATATTAAAAATGGCGTTGCATTGAGGTAACTTGAGAATTTTAACTTTTTTTTTCTTTCTAGTAGGCCCTACAATGGTCCTCCTGCATGAAAAAAAATATGGTCCTGATAAATTTCTCAAATTTTTTTTAAATAATTCTCGAGAACTACTTCAAAATAAGGTTCTTCTTAAAGGGTTTCATTTGTAATCAATAAACGGATTTGGCCAATGACAATAATCATCTCTTAAGGTTGTATGAAATACAATGAACTTGTGGTTTACCAAAGACTGCAATGCAAATTGTCTGCAAGTAAAATGGGGTTTCATAAAAGACTGCTATCGATTGGCGTTTGATTAGTAATAAAGGACTTTCCACGTTTTCGTTTCTGTTTCTGTGTGTCTCGAAGGACGTATTTTGTTTAATCCCTTCTCGAGAGATGGCGGTGGAATGGTAGGACGGTTCCGGGTCCGGAGGATGTAAGGAGGACTCCCCCCGTCCCCCTCGGGAGGAGATGCCTCGGCCCAGCCGCGAGTCCTACGGCGACCAGAAGCCGCCCTACTCGTACATCTCCCTAACCGCCATGGCCATCTGGTCCAGCCCGGAGAAGATGCTACCGCTCTCCGACATCTACCGCTTCATCACGGACCGCTTCCCCTATTACCGCCGCAACACGCAGCGCTGGCAGAACTCGCTCAGGCACAACCTCTCCTTCAACGATTGCTTCATCAAGATCCCCCGACGGCCGGACCGACCGGGAAAGGGTGCCTACTGGGCGCTGCACCCTGCGGCCCTTGACATGTTCGAGAACGGCAGCTTCCTCAGGAGGAGGAAAAGGTTCAAGTTGCCCAAGATAGAGAAGGAGGCGCTGGAGGTAGGTCTGGCGACGATGCAGCAGTCCACGACGGGGATTACCCCTAACAGACACCCACAGCCGACGCTACTGCCAGGGAAGTCTTTCAGCATCGATAGCATCATGCAGCAGCAAGCGTCGGAGACGGCGCTGCCCCTGCACCACCCAGTAGTTCCTCATCCTGTGCTACCGCGGGTGCCCTTCTGCCCGCCGCCCCCCTTCGCGACAGCCGCTGCCACCCCGCCTTCCTTCTTCCACCCGCACCATCCGCCCGTGTGCCTGCAACAGCCACCCCCAGGTACGACGCTGTTCGGAGCGGGTTGCCCCATATCCGGAGGCGGAGGCTACGTGATGCACCCCGCCGCGGCCGCCATTTACTGCGCGGCGCTCGCCAACAACCTGGCTGGTCTCCTGCTGCCGCCCCTCAAGGGACCCTCTGGGCTGGTCAAGCCGCTTGCGCTGCCCGCACCGACGCCCTCCGACGCCACCCGACATCAAGGGCTCGCCCTTTCCCCGCCGCAGACGCCGTTCTTGGACGTCGTCGATTCGTCGTCCTCGTCGTCTTGCGGGTCGGAGGGGAACCCTGTGGACGGACAGATGGCGACTACCCTGGGCGCCGGTAAGACCAACATCCCTCACTCAACGTAACCTAAACTAACAGAAATGAAGTTGAAAATGTCTGGAAAGAAATTATTCGTCCCGGCCGTTATAATAGTCTATCTAGATACCGCATCGGCGCTCACTTGGCAAGGCGTCTTTCTCATAGTATACAATATTGCTGATAAGGTTCGAACCTTGACTAGGTGTACTGGGGGAGGGCTGACACAAGAGATCTATCATTGTCACTTTACAATTCCCTTTTCCGAATGCATTTCCTATTAACTATAGCGGGTGCCTTCTTAATCTCTACCTCTTAAAATAAAGCTTTTATCTGTTCGAGTTATAAGCATAGACCTAAATATAAACGCGTAAATCTAGAATTGTGTATATTATAAGCCTACATAGGCCTATATCATGCTAATTTGATAGCAGGGGCGTCCGCAGGCAAGGGTCAGGGGGGCAATTGCCCCCCTCCGCAATTCTGAAATTGTATAAATATTAGTAGTAGACTAATCCCGCCCAACACTAGCGCTCAAACAGTGCCCCCAGCCAAAAGTTATAGAATATAACTAATAAACTAATTATTACTAGCGCCCATCACCAGGCGTCTACTGACTTTAGGGTTGATAGTTTGGTGCATGCGCGAGCAATTCCAACAGAATTCGCCATTCAAATCTTCAAGGTCAAATGTCAACACAAAAATTTGGATAAATTTGTAACATTTTTCTTATGTTGTATCTTATTTTCAAGAGACAAGGATTGCCTTAAAAAGCGTCTTTTGAAGCGCCAATTTAATCATTTTTCCCCCTGAAGAAAAATCCTGCGGGCGCTCCTGTGTGATAAGGATGAGGAAGGTAGAATTTTCTGAAAAAACACCCTCATTTGCGTGGAGAGGGAGTGAAAAAAACTATTTAGAAAAAACTCTCAGTAATCTTGGCTGGTATTCGATCCCCGACATCCTCGACACAGGCAAACCAGACTAGATGATATTTTTACATTCAGTTCGCGTGTCCGCCGATGGGGATTACCCCTTGAATTAAACTGTTAATTACCTTGGTATTAATACGTTATACTTAAAAAACTACAAAAAAAGAAATATTTGGCCTTGCAAAAGCAATTATACTGATATTTAAATACACAAATCCAGCGTGTATAAAGGCTTGGACCAGGAACGTTAAAAAAAAAGCTAATTTTTTTTAGCTAAGATTGGGACTTTTTTCTTCTTAAGGTAGCCTATAAGTTTATATTAGGCCTATTAGTGTACCAAACTGATTGTGATTGGTATTAGCCATATCGGTTTAGTAAATTAATACTATTCATCACCCGCTTTGGTGAATTCATGATGATCTAAACCTGGGGTGGGTAACCCCGACATCAATCGCCACAAGTGTCGAACTGTCCATAAAAGTGTGGCGACATTGAGTTTTCCAGCTCTCTCAGTAAAATATTTTTTTTTCCTGATGACGTGAGCTGATTGAAACCCGATATTTCCTGCATAACATTGGAAGCAATCCTTATGTGCATTGAATTCAGATATCCAATCAATGTTTCTGCAAATTTTCAGATAACAGGCTTGCCAAATTTTGCATCAAATTATCCTACACCTTCAATCCGAACTTTTTTTTCTATTATTTACGTCTGAGGCAACTGTAACTGATTAGTAAAAGCTTCTATGTTTTAAATAAACTTGTTCAAACCGCGTGTGTTGTTTAGAATGTTCTATTGAGCAACAATTTCTCAATTTTTTTACGTGGTGTGGCGAATCTCATTTCTCATTCGTCACACCGGTGACTACATTGAAAAATATGTCGCCCACATATGGTCTAAAGCGTCAATCTCGAGTTAGACTGGACTGGGGATGTCGTTGAGAGTGGTGTTCGAATCCCGATCGGTTGTACTGTGGGTGGTTTTTACTAAATGGTTTTTCCACTATCCCTTCGTACAAATGCGAGAAAACTACCTCTAAATAATTTAACCTTTCTTATCCCTAACACTTTAACGTAATTAGTACAAAAGTGTATAGCCCAAACGGGCGGTGCTATAAGAATAAAAAAAAATGCTGTGCCAAAAAATAAATAAATATTAACTAATTTATTTTGCGGGATAGCTTAGTGGTTAGAACATTGGCGTACTAATCCAAAGGTCGCGGGTTCGATTCCCGTGTCCAGGTGTCATTTTTAAATTTTCAGAATATGATATCTAGATGGAGTAATCCTCACTAAAAGCATAAATAANTCCCGTGTCCAGGTGTCATTTTTAAATTTTCAGAATATGATATATAGATGGAGTAATCCTCACTAAAAGCATAAATAATAGCTTTGGCTATTTGATACCTAATAAAATGTTAAAATTTTAACCGGAAGTCGAAATTTTAATACGAAGTGTTGACCCTTGTGGACCCTAAATCGATCTTTTTTATCGGTCCAAACATAAAATTAGGACATTAATTCTTTAAAAATTAAAATTATAAAATTTAAGACCGGGACTCAAAAAATGTTTTACGTAAGTTAAGTGCAATTTATGCTTGGGCTTGCTAGTGTATATTATCTCGTTTCACATATATTTCGAGTTTTGAGTAAATATCTCCATTTTTAAACAATAGAGCGAGAAAGTCCGTGTGGAGTTCCGTACCATTTATTTTAAATAATGTTTATTTTAGCTGGAAGTTCAATTTATATTATAAAATAAATAGTAATATAAAATTAACCTGGTCAAAAGGGCTTATTTTGAAAACGATTTGAATGTTATTAGATTAGCTAGTCAAACGTTTCACACCTCACATTATTCCTGTTAGTAATCTGATAGTATTTTTAGAATGACTTAGTAAATGTGTTGGCCTATAGGTAGGATAGGCACACCACACGGTGAATAGTTTAATTTTTTGAGACTATAATGCAATGATGTTCAATCTCTCTTACTATAAATGTAAATTATAATGAGATAAAAATAATATCGTTATTGAAATTGGGAAACCAGCCCAATGTTACCAGCTTCAATTTTAAATAGTTCTCAAAGAACTTAAATAGGCCTACAATAAGAAGGAATCATATACTAGAGGTCCAGATTTCAAATGTTTTTCCAAGGGGTGATTTTCATTAATATACCTATAGTAAATTGTCTTATCAGAAGGTATCTGAAACATAAAAACAGGATGAAATGTATTAATTTGTAGGACTACAAATTGATTAATACAACCCAGTCATTTTGGTCAAAATATTGACAAATAGTGGACATCGAACACAAAGTTTTGAAACTTGGTATACAAGTTTATTTTGGCATTATATTGAAGCAGCTAAAAGTCCTAATATGTACTTGTTAGCTAAGGCTGCCATCTTTAAAAATGGATACAAATTTTCAGTTATTCACGGATATCTCAGTGACGGTCAACTTTATTGAAATAAAGCTACCTATAAAAAAGAAAGAGATCAAAATTTCTCACATAAACCGTATGAAGGATAACTACTCATCCAGTGCACGGTTTTAATCTAAATTCCAAAACTAAGGCTACATTACCAAGTGGGCCATGGATTAACCAGTTTGGTTGATAATACAGAGATAGCTACAGAATGTCTTCTACTTTTCATGTCACCGTTGTTGTAGAAGATGTCGATCTACTCTTTCTGATAACTTTGACTCCAGCAGAACGTAACATTTATTTAGATAAAACCAGGAAGAGGCAACGTGGAAATAAAAATGTAAGTTATTCTTCGCGCGTCCTACAATCCCGTACTGGATAAAAATACATTATTATTTCCCTGCATGCATTTGGGCAGTGGTGGGGATGACACGAGCTTATGTTTTTTTCAAAAAAGTGAAATTGAAGCGCTTTAAGCTACTGAAGGATCGGCCATGCCTACGAGATGTTGCAGATAATTTCAATAGAACGGAAGCCTCGTGTGAATAAATCGCACTATATAGCGGGAGAATCTTTGGTTCTAGCTCATTATGATGCACCTACTACTAAGACTTATTTAAATAATCATTGATATAATAGTTTGGATACACTTGCTATTCATAAAAGAAAGTTGTAATGGCTTCTCTACGACCAACCGAAGCAGCAGCGAAGCAACACAGCTTATAAGCGCACCACCAGGCACAAATATGGTTCGGCCTTCAAAGATTTCCTGAGATTTGGGGGTAGAAGAGGATTGGCAATGCCCCGGTACCAGTACCGCCGAAACAAGCGGCTGATTTTCTATCAATGATTCCATGCAATTGTAAGAAAGAATACACATCGTCCTGCGGGTGCAGAAAATCTGGACTTAAATCCTCGGTTATCTGTGAGTATTGTCATGGAGTTTCCTGCGCGATGTTGTCTAGAAGAACTGGAAGGATCAGATTCTGAGGACGGTGATTTCATAATTTTATCGACCATTCACACCGACTATGATGAGCCTGATGATACCTATTCATTTCCCTGACTCTTTGTTGGCGAAAATAATATCGTGGGAAAATCAAGGACTAGCTCTGCGCGCGCTACATATTTCATATAAAGGCTGGCATTATAATACGTAAGTAATTATTTTTCGTTATTTGAACTTTGGTTGGGTGTTTATAATTATTCAATTTCTTACAGTTTAACGGGAACGTACAAAATGAAAATGCTGTTTATCGAGACGGATTTCTGAATTTTTCTAAGTTTCACTGTATATTTGCGGCAATATATTTGTTAAACTATACATCCTATAATAAATCTATGTCTAACATTTTTGTGGGGAATTTTGTTATTTTCCCTTTCCTTCTCAATAAGTTGACCATTACCGAGATATACGCGGGAAACTGAAATATTGCACCTATTTTTTTAAAATATGGCGGCGATAGCTCACCAGATACATATCAGGATCGACTTTAAAAGTTGCTTCAATGTAATGTCGGAATGATCCAGTATACCGAGTTTCAAAATTTTGGGTCTGATGTCCGCTATTTTTCCTTATGTGACTGGGCTAATAGCCTACTATCTAATGGTTCTGTAACTTATATTAAGTTGGGTTGGAAGTTGATCTTTCTACCCTTTGGATAGCATATAATTTTTTTTCCCAAATAATTAAATATATTGCTTCAATAGATAGGTTTAGTTTAGTATTCCACACATAGCCTTAGTGACTCCAACAGTTTTTGAATATCCGTCATGGGCATTGCGTAATTTGAACATAATGCTTTTTAAATTAAGGGAAAAGGTCTTGTTCAAATTATATGATGATCATAAAAAATATTCAAGAAATTTTTAAACTAATTTGTGTAGAAATTTCAACCAAAAGTTTCAACTGAAGCAATATTTTATTTATTTTGTCCAAAAAGATTGTTTTCTTATAAAAACTGCAAAAACATATTCACATAAGCCTAACTTCACGTTCCACCGCAACATTAATGAACCCGCTTAGGTGGCCGCGTGGTCTAACATGCTACTCTCGCAGTAGACTAGACTGCCGATGACGGGGAAATAGAGCTTCGAATCTCGGTTGGGCGTACTGAGAGTGGTTTTTACAAAATTATTTTCCAAAATTGTTTTACACTTTCCCCCGCGTAAATGTGGGTACACTTATTCTAAATTTACTGAGAGTGGTTTTTCCAAAATTATTTTCCAAAATTGTTTTACACTTTCCCCCGCGTAAATGTGGGTACACTTATTCTAAATACAGCCTTCCTAATTCCTTTAACCATTAGTGTAATTAGTACACAAGCGTATAGCCCAAACGGGTAGTAAGACGTGGAGCTAAAAACCCAACATTAATGGAACGGTTCATGAATTGATGACTTGTTAAAATACTCGTTAGGCCCTATAAGTTGAATAAAAACGTTAATACAATATGTTAGTTATTTTAAACATACCAATAAACTTTTAAAAAACCTAGAACTGAAATTAATACTAGTTTTAACGCAAATGTTCCGAATCTAACAGACCATATTATTTTGACTTATTGCAGGTCAAAAAGGAGAGGGTGAGAATTAATAATAAAATGCCTCATAGAAACTTATCTTAAAGGGATGGAAGATTTTGATCATCTACCCTTAGAGGTCATATAAAGTCTCTGGGAAGGGTGTCTGTGCAGCTTGTTGCCGGCGTGCATGTATTTAATTATCTCCGCTTATTTACGTGCCTATTTATAGGCTAGCAGTTAATGAGTAGTAATGATATTTCAATGATCACGGCTCCTTCTACTGTGTAGCGACGTAATAACAGGGCGAACACAAGGCCAGATAAGGGATGATACGGTTGAAAAGAAGGGATGGGGGGTTGTCAGACTCAAATAGGGTTGTAAAGAGTGGCGGTTAATGGAGGGATAAGTTTTCTTGCACCTGGTTTACCTGATTAGTTTTTTTAAGAGGGGTTTTTTGAATCGCCCTCTTTTAAAGGTATTTTTATGGTTGTGGTCGTATTTTCTGATATCCAAGATCATTTTAAGGACCCCAAACCAAATTGTAGACTAGAGGTGGATGTGTAGGTAACGCGAGTTAAGGGCAGTGTTTACGGAGTTTTTAAATCAAAACTTTATTTTTGCCACAAAAAAAACCCAGTAGAAACATCGAGTTTAATTTTTTTCACATGGCGACCTTAACAGTTATTTAATATCTACCACGAGCATAGTAATATTAGATGAGAAAATTTATAAATAAAGAGAAAAAGTTGTCATTAAATTACAGGACACCCTTGACAGATACATATATATTTTTTAGCACCACGTCTTACTACCCGTTCGGGTTATACACTTATATACTAACTGAACGAATGGTTTTAGGGATTTGGAAGGTTTTATTTAGAAGAAGTGTACCCACATTTACATGTAGGGAGAGTGGAAAACAATTTAGGAAATAAACACCCTCAGTACACCCGACCGAGATTCGAACCTATCACCCCGTCATCAGTAGTCGAGTCTACTGTCTACTGCTACTGCCTGTCTACTGTTAGATCATCAAAGTGGAATTTGACAGATATTCAAGAACTGAAGAAGTCCCCAAGTGAAGAAAATTTTAAACCATGTTTCTATTGGAGTAATAATTTATTCATTTCGGCACCAACAAAAAAATGTTTTGCTATAAAAACTGCAACAAAATACTTCCCTTAACTTGCGTTCCCTACACTCCCACCTTAAAAACACTTGGGATTTCATATTTTTTGGGCACTAAAGGCTAGGTTTAGAGTTGATAAGGGGCTGCTCATGGGTTTTTGCCAAGGCAAGCATAGCTTGAAGGGACTGTACCAGTAATTTGGTTCCTCTTTCTCAGTATTATACTTGTGATTTCTTAACCCGATAGTTCCCAAACCTTTTAGACCAAAGGAGCCCTTGCACAAAAACATAACAAAAATCATGTTGGAGCCCTCATACAAATTTTCACACTAATAGGCCTACTATGGACATCCAATAGCAACAGTTTAAATTTTACAAGCATAAAAGTATAACACAAATGGAAAACATCACATGTTCTGATTGCTTGTTTGCCAAACGTCCTTCGTATCAGATTTGAAAAAAATTGGCAATACTAATTACTGATGCTATTTTATGTTGTGAAAAACAAATAAATAATAAGTTATTATAAAATTTGCTCATGGAACCTGAGATAATTATGGCGGAGCCTAAGGGTTCAGCGGAGCACATTTTGAAAATCACTGCTTTGGCCAATGAACAACACACATTTATTGTTATTGTATGTGTTTGATCAAATGGGGAGTAAAGGGAAGGGAACAGGTTTACTAGTGTAATCCCATCAAAACTTTTTTTCACCCTGTAAACAACCCACAAACCTACCCCCCTTGTGTAGCTGAAGGTAGAGTTTTGAGGAAATGTACACGAATTCGCTTGAAGGAAGAGTGGGGAACTATTTAAGAAATAAAAACCTCAATACACAATACCTCCTTGCCCTTTGGCTGACGTCTTTATCTGCGTGTCCATTGATGGGGGTTGATAGGATGTTTATTTTTAAACTAACACAATTATTAATGCGAACAAGGGTGGTGAGACAGGCCTGTTATAAGGTGGTTGGTTATTATTAAATTCACCAGGGAATGGATTCATTAAAGGGTGCAAATCTGCTCCACTTAACTGGGGAGGGGGCTCCACGCTACCCCAGTTTTATTTGCTTGATTTCTTTATTCACTAAACAAGGAGCAAACTTGTGGCAACAACTAAGGTAACCATAAACGTCATCATTTGCGCTTTCTTTGATAGATCCGTTTGATGAATATATTTCCAAAGTTGATGCTACTTTCCTTAAAATCGCTAATGAAAATGATATAAAACATAAACATTTAGTAATAATACTACTTTTATGAGGCACATTAATAACAATAATAATAAAAATAATAAAACTCATGCCTTATTTATCCTATGACATTAGGGACTCGAAAGTTCATTGCCACACCTACAAAAGAACGTCACCTATCCCGAACTAGCTCTATCCAGCCCCCCTCATTACAACCTCTCTTGAGCTAGCTACATCCAGTCCACCTAATTACACCCTATTCCTATCTTAAGTTAGTTCTATCCAGTCCACCTAATTATACCCTATTCCTATATTAAGCTATTTATATCCAGTCCACCTCATTACACCCTATCTCTTTCAGGTCTATTCTAATTTTATCCTCCTAACTGCGTCTAGGTCTTCCCAGTGGTCTCTTCCAAATGGGTTTCCCACTCAACACCATGTACACGAATCTAGATTCTCTCATTCGCGCTGCATGCCCTGCCCACCGTAACATGCAAGACTTTACTATCCTAACAATGTCTTGTGATGCGTACAGGGTATATATAACTTATCATTATGTAACCTCCTTCACTTCCCAGTACCTTCTTCTCTTTTTGAACCAAAAATTTGCTTAAGCATCTTGTTTTGCCTACTATTTAGTATTACCAGAGACTCTTTGGGAACCCATAACATCCTATTACCTTATAGGCCTTTACTTAAGTCACAGGACATTAATTACTCATTAATTTCATTCCTGTTTGCGAAATATGCATTTCAACATTTAATATAATATCGTCAAACCTTCACGCGTGTTTTTTACTGTACGTGTTACTTTTCCACGTACAAAACATATTGTACCACCTTTGCTTGATATCCTGTTTCAATTGTCATATATTTCATAACAGGGTGGGGTGAAAAAATAGGTTGACCTTTTCCCTAATTACCATATGACATTAAAAAAACATTATTGTAGTTTTATTAATAATTATCACATTTATATTTCCAGTCCTCTCATGATTTATTCTACGTTTTTATATTTTCATAAAACAGAGTTACAGTATGTAGTATTCTTTTAAAAAATATATATTTTGCTAAAGCTATAATCTTCATCCTTATAGATTAGATATTGTATGCCCTGTTCCGTACGAAAGTTGAATATATTACTCTATTCTGTATGAGCAAGAATCCCCACAGCTGCATTATTTCATGGCAGACACACATTCAGACACATCATTTCTGTTTGTTTTAGAAATACATTTATTATTATTTTGGTGACCTGGTGGTCTAGGGGTTAAGGTACAGTACAAAGCTGAAACATCGCACGCTGATTAATTAAGTTGGGAGGGTAGGGGACGAGAGTGTGTGTTTTTGCGGTTTTTATAGCAAAACATTTTTTGGCTCAAATATGTCAAATATTGCTTTGATAGAAACATTTAGTTTAATTTTTTTCGCATGGTGACCTCAATAGTTTTTGGATATCTGTCATGACCAAAGCGGCATTAGTTGACAAACTTTTTAAATGAAGAGAAAAGGTTGTCATTTAATTCCAGGGCATCCTTGACAGATATTCAACAAGTATAGGTCATCAAGTGAATAAAATTAAACTTCATGTTTTTATTGAAAAAAAATATTTGATTTATTTTGGCCCAAAAAAGTGTTGCTATAAAAACTACAAGAACACTGAACTTTTCTCAAGTTGACTACATCCCCATATTAAGTGTTGTAAGTCTTACTCCCTAAATGTCTTAAAACTTAAAATGTATGCACTGGGGTGGATCCAGTGGGGGGGAGGGTTAACACACGTAGATTACGTGGTTAGAGCGTGTAGCCAGGAATTTGATAGATCTTAGTTTTTGATGCGGCTCACACGCGCGGAGAACTGATTTTAACCGCTTGTAGTTATAATAATGATAATTATGATAGCGTTTGCATGAAGTGTCGCTTGAAAGGATGCATGTTTCGTGTCCAGTTTTTTTTTACCTCCCACGACAAAAAACGCGGAAAAAGAAAATTATTTGCTATTTCGTAAAAAAAATATTGTTTGACATTCTTTCTTCAGATACTTAGAAAGATTGCTTTGCACACAAAACTAAACTACTTACTTAAGATAAACTAACACGCCAAAGAAAAATCGGTATGTTTCTTCTTCTTTTTTATTGTGTGGCCCATATCCAGCGAGGGTGTAATGAGGTGGACTGGATAGAACTAGCTCAATACAGGGATTGAGTGTGATGAAGTGGTCTAGATAGAATTAGCTCAAGATAGGGATAGGGTTTAATGAGTTGGACTGGATAGAACTAGATAAAGCTAGGGATAGGGTTTAATGAATTAGACTGGATAGAATTAGCTCAAGATAGGGATAGGGTGTAATGAGTTGAACTGGAAAGAACTAGCTCAAGATAGGAATAGGCTGTAATGAGGTGGACTGGATGAAACTAATAATAATAATAATAATATTTAGCACCGCGTCTTACTACCCGTTCGGGTTATACGCCTAAGTACTAATTACACTAATGGAATAGGAATTGGGAGGGTTGAATTCAGAGGAAGTGAACCCGCATTTGCGTGGAGGGAGAGTGGAAAACCATTAAGGAAAAACCACCCCCAGTTCACCCGACCGAGATTCGAACCTCGATCTCCCCGTCCTCGGCGGCCGAGCTCAACACGACTAGCGCGTTAGCCAACTACGCCATCGAGGCGGGTTGGATGAAACTAGCTCAAGATAGGGACAGGTGGCGTACTTTTGTAATTGTGGCAATAATATCTCGATTTACTAACGCCTTGAGTAAATAGATTCCATATTTTACTGCTTATCTGGGCAGTACAGATTTTGGGATATGGACGATAAAGCTAGAATTTGCTGAAATTTCATTCACATTTGCCTGGAAAGAGAATGGTAGATTATATATCATTTAACACTTAAGTATATCCTGCTGATATTTGTACTCCAACTTCCCCATCACCGGCAAGCCAGACAAGACGTGTCTGGTGCCTTTATCCACATGCCCAGAAATGTGGGCGTATATATTTCCTGATTATCAAAGGGTGTCCATTTAATAGTTCTATTTACGAAGTTTAAAGAGTTTTTACTTTATCATATAGATACATTTTTGCAATCGTGAAAAATTTTGAGATAAAGATTCAAAGTCAGTGTTTCTGCAGTTTTTACAGCAAAACTTTTTTGCCTAACATAATTAAAATATTGCTCCAGTAGAAACACAGAGTTTAATTTTCTTCCCATGGTGATATCAACAGCTGTTGAATATCTGTCAGAAACATAGCGGCATTGGATGAAAAACTTTTTAAATGAAGAGAAAAAGTAATTAAATTCCAGGATACCTTTGATAGATATTCAACAAATGTTGATACAAACATGTAAATAAAATTAAGCTCTATTTTGCATTAGAGCAATAGTTGATTTATTTTGAACAAAAAAAAGTATTAACTAAAAAACTACAAAAAGACTTAGCTTTTTTCGCCATCCCTACATTCCCACCTTAAACTAAAAAAAATTGGGTATTAAAATTATGTCTGTCTGTGTCTTAGCTACAGTCAATACAGTTGTATAGATTTCGTTAAAACTTAATATTTAAATTAAATATGGTCATATCTCAAGGCCAAATCATGATTTTAATTCTAGCTATACAATTAAGGGTAATGTATCGATAGTTTATTTTTTTAAATTCCAAGCCTTTAAGAAAATGTCCCTATTATTTGTGTTAAAATTTGATTTCTTTTTAATTATAAAAACAGCATTGTATACTTTTATTTTGTACGATTTTTTTTAATGTTATCTTACTGATAAATGATTTTTGAACTTTGTAAATTCATATATATATACTGAATTCACCTTGAAAGGTAATAAGCTTACCCTACACGTTTGTACAATGGCATAGCTTGTAAGAGGGCCACAGTCCTTCTCTAATTCATCAAGGAAATACCTTCCAGGGTAAACGAGGTGTAGTAGGCCTACATAGTCTAAGTACATACATAAGTTTGTAACTACTATTTATTTTAACTATTTACCTAAAATAAATGTTCTAGGGTCATCAGGCTTATTAGTGACTTAATTTTATAACTAAAGGACAAATCAATTAAAAGCTGATTTTTAAAAGAGAGAAAAGGTAAAACTACAGTGTTAAATTACGTATCGTAAACCACCCTATAATTGAACCAGCTAAGATCCCAGCCCGTACCGCCTTGTCAACGGTGACCCTGTTCAACTTCATAGTCAAACCATACCTTCAATAACTAAGCAAAGGTTAAGATAAAATCTTGTTATGACATTTAAAAAAAGTGGAGAATTGTATGAGTGCTTGCTTCAGTCAGCTACTGTGGATCATGGAGCTATTATATATGGAGGGTCTATCTTGACGTGCAACTGAAGCCGACCTTGACTCGGAAAATGTTGGGGCGAGGGGGTATGAATGAATCAGTGAATCATCCCGGGCGGCGCGTGGCTGCTTGCATTTCCTAGCAAACAGTCATGATTACATAGACCTATACCGCTATGCGTGATATAACTTATATATTTATTGTACTTAATAAACCGAGAAAGAAAATACTAAATATTTTACAATTTTCCCCCTCCCAAACAGAATTATTCTATGCATAATAGCTACTATTCCCACAATTTACTAAAGTTATGTAAGTTACAACAAAGCTAATGTGAATTTATAAAAATACTACAATACTCATAAAATGATTATATATCAATTTTAACTTGAACATACTGTAATTGTAAGCTAATTTATTAATATTAGCAACAACAATCTTGATTTTCGGCTGATTTGCATTTTCAGACGCTTGTTACTACCCGAAATACAACGTAATCTTTTATTATGTTTTTTATGTAAAAATAACGCAAATTTATTCAACACTTACACTCTACTTACATAAAGCATCTAAAAGCTGTGGATTTACACGATCGCCGAAAAACAAGAGCATAGCAGAAACGTGGTCATGTCCCACTATAAAGAGTTACCCTTAATCCGCGTTGTCCGCTCGACACTACTTGAAATAATTTCAGCTTTTGTAAATCAAGCTTAGAAATTATAGTGATAAGTGTTCCAACTTTCAGGGGAAAGGTTAAGTAGTCCCGCACGGCAGTTCCGTAAGATGTATTGCCTATATACTCGGCGGCGAGGCCTCTATTTTGTTTTATAGCACCACGTCTTATTATCAGTTCAGTTTATACGCATGTATACTAATTACTCTAATGAGTTAGGGATGATGAATGTTGAACTTAGAAGAAGTGTACCCTCATTTGCTTGGAGTGAAAGGGGAAAACCTTTTGGAAAATTTATCCTCAGTACACCCGACTAGGATTCGAACCCCGATTCTGTAATCGCGGCAGTTTAGTCTAAAATGAGAGTGACGCCTTATATCATGCTGCCACCGAAGCAGGTGCTACGTATATTCTTATTCTGTCATATATAGAGAGTATTGTAATCGTAAATACTTTCTACTGCGAGATTATGATGTATTTTGACGTTCTATTTTCCACCAAACTAAAAAAAAAAATTAGGCCTATCATCATGTTTGTCTGCCTGTACCTGAAAATACGTACCAAAACAGTTTGATTGATTTCATTTACACCTAATATTTGGCGAGGCTAAATAGTCAATTTGATTATATCTTTAAAGCTAAGGATTGTTTACTGATAACGAGTTTAAGGAATTTTTTTTTTTTTAAATAGCTCTAATGATTGTGTTTTACATTATAAAATAAGATTTTTAGTTATACTCAAATATTTGTTTAGGTTAGTTTACTATCCGACTTATTTTTTTAAAAATATAAATATTTTAAAAATGGCTGTAGGCCTAACAATTTTTTTCAAAATGTATAGGCCTACCTTAAAAGTGTTGAAAAATTGTTTAAACGTATTCAAAATAATGTAGGTTTTTTAAAGATTTTTAAAGTAGTTTTACTGCTAACTGGTTTTAAAATGGTTTTATTCCTGATAACAATAAACCTACCATTTATTTTTATGTGTCAGAAAATATCTACCCTGCTTTTGGTTGGAAGAACAGTAGAGAAAATTCAAACATATTTCTTTCCGGCCAACATTGATAACATTTTACTATGTTAGTTGAGTTTTTCTATAGGTATTGATAAAAACTATCAAAATTGACAACTGGAGATAACATGACTTGATGTATGAATATATTGAAATGGTTTTAGGAACTTTAGTAACTAACTTCTACTGTTATTACTACCAAAATCATCCTATACAAGTAACCTGATCTGTGGTTATAACGTGGGTTTGCAGGGTAGGGATTTAATCTGGGTTATAATACAACAGCACCCGCGTCAGTGGTCGAATTGTCTAGGTCGTCACTCTCGTGTGGCCTGTGGATGACGGGGAGGTCGAAGTTCATGTCCCGGTTGTGTCTACTGAGGGTGGTTTCTCCTAAATGGTTTCCCACTCTCTTTTTAAAAATGCGGGTAGATTACCTCTAAAATGCTTGGTTCCTCATACCTACCCTACGAAAAAAAAACCGCGCTATAACCTATGACTCGTGTATTTTCTAAAATACCAGTTATTTAGTAGACTAAAAAATCTTTTAGTATTACACTACCGACAACGATAAGCATAGCAAGCGCAGATACAACCAGGTTACAGGTAAAGTAGCTTATGAATCTAATAAAGTTCAATATATACTTTATGTACAAACACAATTTTTAAAAATTCTTTCATTTTCACGTAAAACAATAAAATAAGTCACCATACAATATTTAACAAATTTAATCAATCACTTCTTTAAAAAGTCAGTAATTTTTTGTCGATTTTTATGTCAGAATCTTATTTTTTAAGATACTAATATTTTTAGCGAAACAATCTGAATAAAACTTACCTTTCAAAGACATGTGGATAAACAAAAAGACCCGTGGTATAACAGACGCACATTATACTAGTTCAAAATTCAGTTAGGGGAGGCGAGAAAAGATCAGTGTATTTGTAGTTTATTAGCAAAACTTTTTTTGGTCAAAATAAATCAAATATTTTTCTAGTAGAAACATAGAATTTAATTTTCCTCACATGGTGATATCAACAGTTGTTAAATATATGTCATGAGCATATCGGAATTAGATGATAAATGTTTTAAATGAAGAGAAAAAGTTGTTTTTAAATTCCAGGACACCCTTGACAGATATTCAACAACTGTTGGTATCACCGTGTGAAGAAAACTAATTGTATGTTTCTACTGAAGATTTATTTGATTTATTTTAACAAAAAAAAAAGTTTTGTTATATATCACTGCAAAAAAAATTGACCTTTTCTTGCGTCCCCTAAATCCCCATTTTAAGTGGCACACTGGTCGGAAAAGTTTTGCAATCCCTGATCTAGACCTACATATACGTATAGCCCGAACGGATAGTAAGACGTGGTGCTAATAATAATAGACCTACATATTGCAACAACATTCCATTGTTCATAGGCTGCATTATGCAACGCTTGTATCTATTTCGACACTCGAATCTACATAACAATATAATCTATTGTGATCTAGATAACTGAACGATCGACAAAATATGACGCTGTCCTCCCCTTCCATGGCAGAGTAACGAACTGTTTAGTTGTGCCCTGTCACTTCCCCACCTTCTCTTCGCAATATGGAACAATCCCACATCCAATAATAGTCTACAAGCTACATTTTCTGAATGGTCCCATACACAATATTAGCTGTCACACGCCCCATTAGACCTCTCGCTTCCAACCCTTTTGTTGGTCCTAATTTATGGCTTATGGCCAAGGTCTATTTGACATTACGGAGGGATGATAATAAAACTTGGCGTGGCCTCAGGCGGGAACTTAACACACTTTCAACTATTTGCCAGACTCGCTTCGGTGGTCGAATGGTCTAAAGGTGACGTTTTTCAACCGGTGGGCCGCGGGAGTATAGGGGTAGGTCGAAAATAAGCGAGGAAAATTATGAGGGGTAGAAATAAATCCTTTTAAATTCATGATCAACATTATTTTAAAAAAATAACATAATATTATAATTATCCGACATCTTAGCTCAGTCGGTAGCGTATCTGTACACTGAGCTAAGGGTCCCGGGTTCGATTTCCGGCATGGCTGAAAAAGTTATTATTGGTGAATTGTGGCTTTAACCTTTCACAGCGATGAATTAACATCTGGGGGGACTGATTGCTTAGGCCTGTCTTAATGAACTTATGAACAAAATCTTAATTTTTTTTAAGCACCGTGGCTGCTATCTGTTTAGGTTATACGGATATGCAACTTACTAATTACGATAGTGAACTAGGGATGAGAAAGGTTCAATTTAGAGGAGTTATACTCGCATTTGCGTGGATGTATTATTATTATTTAGCACCGCGTCTTATTAGCCGTTCGGGTTATACGCTTAAGTACTAATTACGCAAATGGATTAGGAATTGGGAAGGATGAATTTAGAGGAAGTGAACCCACATTTACGTGGAGGAAGAGTGGAAATACCATTTAGGAAAAACCACCTCCAGTTCACCCGACCGAGATTCGAACCTCGATCTCCCCGTCCTCGGCAGCCGAGCTCAACATGACTAGCGCGTTTGCAAACTACGCCACCGAGGCGGGTGCGTGGAGGTAGAATGGAAAACCATTTTGGAAAAACCACCCTCAGTAGGCCTACACATCACAAAGATTTGAACCTCGATTTCTCCTTCATCGGCAGTCTAGCCTACTTCGAGAGTAGCGCGTTAGACCATGCGGCCATTGAAGCGGGTACTCATACATCAATCATGCCACTATAATATAGATGACTAAGGTAAAATTTCATAGGAAAAAAAGTACTCGCATTCACATGGAGAGAAAGTGGGATATTATAGTAGGAAAAAACACCCTCAGTTCAGCTAACTGGGACTCAAACCCTGATCTCCCTGTCACCAGAAATTGATGAAAATGGTTCGTTAGACCAATGACCATGCAACCATTGTTAAGGGTTCAATTCTGCTCAATGCGATTTTGAAATAAACTAAAAACTAATATGACCCTCTTTTTATTTCTTCTTAAAGTTGGAGGTAAATCGATTAAAAAAGTACGTAGTGTGTGACTCGAAGAAGTATTTTTATCACCCCCTTTACCTCCCAGCGGCCTCCTTACAGCTCAATAGACCTATTACCTCGGTGGAGTGGATTGGGGGAGTGGGGTGTCCTTTTGTTACGATACTTTAGTGTTCCGTTTTGAGACCCTGCAATTTGTCAACGTGTCCTGTTTAGTGCCTGAAGAAACAAATAAAAACGTTGCGTTGGGTGACGGTCTACCCTTATGAGACACACCGTCATCACAAGCTATATTTCGCTACTCCAAGTTGAGTCGACACAATTAGACGATTAGTAACTTGAAAATTAACTCTTTAATTGATAACTAAATATTCACTAGCTGAGTAAAAGCTAACTACATACTACACTTTCTCACTTTTTGAAGATAATGTCACCGGATGTCATGCAAACCTCAGCACGTTGTCCATCACTTTCCTCAGAAAAGATCGTCTAATTGTTTCCACCCCACCCTGTATAAGGCCTGATTCATAGCGTTCATCGAAAACAAAGAGCAGAATCTGTTTGAGCGGTGCAGAAATTCACACGCTGTATGTAGACCCATGATGCATTGCTACACAAACTAGAAGCGGCTGATTACCGACATATTTTATTTTCTTCAGGATAAATGGATCTTTAATATTAATATCAATCTGCACGTTTTCAAAATATTGTGCTGTGTCGTGAAACAAATCAAAACGCAACAAACACGCGTTTCCCATCTAACAGGTTATTTCAAATCATTTAGTTGACAAATACACAATAAGAGGATCAGTAACTAATTAAATGAACTCATTACGAGCCTGCTAGAGGAAATAACTATTAAAAAAAAAAACCCCTCCACTGAGGGGCAAGATGATCATTCCTTACAAAGCAGCGTGTGTGTGATAGAACCCTAGGTCTGTCAGAACGCAGCGCTGCAGTTTGCTACGTATAATGCGGCCTTTAGTGACGCTTTTAAACGTCAGACGAGGTTCGTCTGATGACAATCAGACTTATTGACACTAACTTAACATCAGTGAGGGATATTAAACATCGGAGCTAATTATTATTAAAGCTGAACTGGAGGTCACGTGGTCTGAGGCGTCTGGATCGAAAGCTAGAATTTATATTATGACTATGATGAGTTTCGAATAGACTATATACCACAAACACTGGGCTATGTCTTCTACTGTGGTTTTACCTTCCCCTCTCAAATTATAATGCGGTTTCATTTTCTCAAACGACCCTCGTAATATCCACCACCCCAATTTTTTTTTATATAAAGTCGTTAATAGCAATTGTGTTTAGGATAGATTTATTAGCTCTACATTTCTCATTCTGGGAGTAATTTTAAAAGACTCGTTAAGGAAGTGCAATAGCAGCCTACTAATAGGTGTAGTAGACCTAACTTAGACCAGAACTTATTCAAACACTCATAGATTGGTCTCGTCTCCGGAGAAAGAGGAAAAAAAAACCCAACTAAAACATAAATTACACAATAAATAGGGAACATCGAGTACTAAATTCATATGTAATAAATATTACCACACCTGTAACACATAGGTTTCCCTGCATGGAGTGTTTATTACCCCCCCCCCTTGTCCCCTTTACACCATACATTGGGGAGCAGCAATTACCTACCACTTACACCCAGGTAATTGGACATTACCCCTTCAGGTGTCCATGGTAAAACAATGTATCTTCCCACTAATAAACAGACGAGATGAAACAGAAGGCGATGTAGGCGATGTTTATTTGGGTGTACGAAGGACGGTCGAGGCCAAGCTGTTAAAATGGTGGTCTTCCAGGTATAGGAGACCTTGGTTCAACCCTTTCATGTCGTATATAATTTAGGACCCAATATAGGGTTTGTTATTTGGAGAAATTTAAATATACGCGTGAAATTTTAATTTGGTTAGGTAGCCTACTTGGCGAAATAGAGTGTGCACAAAACTTTAACATTATGATAGCTTTTCCTTTTTTAGCACCGCGTCTTAGGACCAGTGTGGGTTGTACGTTTATGTAATAATTACGCTGATGGGTCAGGGATTAGGAAGGTTGAATTTAGAGGAAGTGTACCCACATACGCGTAGAGAAAGTGGTAAACTATTTAGGGAAAACCACCCTCAGTACACTCGACCAGGATGGAAACACAATCTACCCATCATCGGCAATCTAGTCTATTTCGAGGGTAGCGCCTTAGATCATGCAGCCACCAAAGCGGGTATTAATATAGCTAAATTTATATAAAACTCGATTTTTGTTGCCACACTATTTGTATACGAGATTTATATCGTGACGAGAAACCGGATTTATTCAAGATTCAACCGATAACCAAAAATAATTTTGACGGAAATAATTTTTACATAAAAAGTATAGTTCAATCAAATCAAAATTTGTTGAAACAAATTTATAGCTTGATGAAAAACTACTTTTTTTGTTGTTGCCAACCGATAGAAAAAATGTCCAAAAATATAGATATCTTTGAAATGATTAGCTTTCAATAAAAGTACAAGATACTCTCTTTGGTATAAGATTACTCAAAGATTATGATAAAACTATTGTTTAAACATAGGTTTATATCAATTAATCGGCTATGATATTAGTAATTAATTTCAATAGAGCTCTAATCTGATAATAGACGAATCCATACAAATTTCTATTGCTTTTTTTTTTTTTTACATCAAGGGAAAGCTAAATCGAATAAATGTTTTATATAAATATATTAGATTGTTCTTTCAGAATATAAAATTGTATGAGGGCTGCAAGAAATATTTGAGCAGCTGAGTTCCTTTTTACTGACGCAAATCCTAGGAATGCTTTGAGTAGGAATAGAGCACACCTTTGAAGAACCTTAGTGAAGTGTTAGGAGTGTGCAATAATTACCATCAAATCTCCACTTAAACTAACACTAATTTTGTTTGGCACCGTGTCTTACTGCCCGTTCGGGTTATACACTTATGTAGACCTACTAATTTCAATAGTGGTTTTAGGGATGAGGAATGCTATATTTAGAGGAAGTGTACCCGCATTTGCGTGGAAGTAGAGTGGAAAACCATTTTGGAAAACCATCCTCAGCACATTTGACCGGGTTTCGGACCTAGCTCTCCCCGTCATTGGCAGTCTAGTCTATTGTGAGAGTATCGACTTAGACCATGCGGCCACCGTAGTGCGGAACACTAATTTAAGGACACAGGATAGAGCAGGCAAATTTTATTAGTATCCCGAACTCTCTAGGTCAGGACTGAACAAGAAAATAAATTACTCAATTACTATTATTATCATCTCTTATGATAATTACGCTTGTGGTATACGGATGAATAAGGTTGAATTTTAGAGGAAGTGTATTCGCATTTTCGTGAAGTAAAAGCGGAAAAGCATTTAAGGATAAACACCCTCGGTAGATCTGACCGGGATTTGAACCTTGATCTCACCACCTTCATCAGGTCAGTCTAACATAAGAGTGACCATTTGACCACTGAAGCGGGTCCCTGTTTATTCTTGTATTTTGCACTAATGTGTTTGGTATATGAGTGTACTTATAGTTCGGGATGGTATTGCGTGCCTTTACTTGCAAGATGTTTGTGTCTAACATTTTTATACAGGCTATGAAACAATGTATTAATTCTACCTCAAAGCGATGGCGCAAGGACTTTTGATTAAACTGTTGACTTTAACTGCATTTCTTTTATAGTCTTTTTAATGACACTCTTTTAGGAATAAAGACAATTTTTGGCATATGTTTGTTGTATTCTCAACAGCATTTTGCTTGAGTTGAAAATCTCTATAAGTTAATAATAGGCCTACAATTTTTTTTTCGTCATAATAAACGTAGACTACGCCAGTCAAAAATATTAGTAGGTGTACTCTTTCTGTGGTTCCTTTATGAACTATTTAATACTGACCATATGTCTGGTTTTATGAATATAAATAGCACCAGAACAAAAGTTTGGTTTTTTCGCATACAAAATTACGTACGTTGTACTGAATTAATGACTTATATTTTTGACAGTATAAAAATATATATTTTAAAATTTTATATCAATTAAAATAAATAGGCCTACATTGTAAAACTAGGGCGGAAATTTATTAAGTTTATTTTGAAATCATTATTATTATTATTATTATTTGTTTCATAATATATTCAAGGCGTGTTTATTTTTAAATATTTTTAAAGTAGGCCCTTATATTAGATGATTTTTTCTTCATTAAATATTTAAAAAAAATTCTAATAATCAATAAATATATTGGCCACAATTTTGAAATACATAAAAAAAAAGTCTGGTTGTTCTGAAGGTAATATTAAATTACACCTTTGAATAAGTAAATAATATTTAAAAAATCTCGACAATATTAAAAAGAGGTTCATAACAAAACATTACAGGTATTAAGACGCGGTGATAAAAAAAATATTTTTTAATGGTTTCATAACTATATAACCTGGTATGATTTTGGTAGGAAGAACAGTAGTCGTTAGTTATTAACGTTTAATATAATCATATATTAAGTTATATGATCTGCAACTGTCACTTTTGATTCATGCCAATTAAATAACACAAATATTATCAATGTTTGCCTCAAACACATGTTTTAATTTTCTAAACTGTTCTTCCAACCAAAATCAGGTTATAGGCTACTTGTTTTTCTTCATTGTCGGTTTTTTTCCCCACTTGGGTCGATTTTTTGCTACTTGTGTATAAACGGTCTGATTGATACAAGTGTGTTAGATATGATGATACAAGTGTGTTAGATATGACGATACAAGTGTATTAGATATGATGATACAAGTGTGTTAGATATGATGATACAAGTGTGTTAGATATGATGATACAAGCGTGTTAGATATGATGATACAAGTGTGTTAGATATGATGATACAAGTGTGTTAGATATGATGATACAAGTATGTTAGATATGATACAAGTGTGTTAGATATGATTATACAAGTGTGTTAGATATGATTATACAAGTGTGTTAGATATGATGATACAAGTGAGTTAGATATGATGATACAAGTGTGTTAGATATGATGATACAAGTGTGTTAGATATGATGATACAAGTGTGTTAGATATGATTATACAAGTGAGTTAGATATGATGATACAAGTGTGTTAGATATGATGAAGGTATTTTATAGCTCAAAAAATGTGCAGTGCAAATAACATGGAGAAAGGATGTGAAAAATCCCTGTGAAAGCTCATATTAAAAAAAAAGTCAATTTTTTTTTTCTTATTTGAGGTATTTAACGTTCACTTACCTGCTTCAATGGCCAAATGGTATAAGGTGTAACTGTCGCAATAGATTAGACTGCTAGGACAGGAAGATAGGGGTTCGAATCCCAGTTGGGTGTACTGAGGGTGGCTTATCCTAAATGTTTCTCCACTCTCCCTCCAGACAAATTTGAGTACTCTTCCTCTAAATTAAACCTTCCTCATCCCTAACAAACTAGCGTATATCGTACATAATATGCGTATTGGTTGAACAGGTATTAAAAATATAAAGAAATTTCACTTTTTGAACCGACTGAATATATCAGTACACGACTTATAAACCAACTTAAATCTAGAACAGACACAACATCCATCACCCTGTCGTTAATTCATTCACTGTGAAAGGGGAAACCAACATTTCACTAATAACACATTTTTTGGCCATGCTGGGACGTTTAGCTAAATAGGTAGACCCACTACCGAGTAATCTAAGCTGTTGGACTGGTCAAAATGTCCATCCGGGACTGAAATACTGACCTCTCTGTTCAACGGCAACCAACAGAAATGCGAATCTAACGCATGAGACCTTCCGGTCACTGGCACGTCCATTTTGACGGTGTAGAAAGTTCACTGGGTGACTATTTTTTACGACCCCTCACCCCCTCGTCCTTTCTATGTTAATACCAACATGACGTCACCAAATACAAACACAGCTCATTTGTCAAAGTGGACAAAAACTTTTTTTTCCGAGTTCATGCACCTGACGATTTTACGCGAAGGGGAATCGGACAATCCATTAATCAATGACCAATCATATATTCCAAGCCTTTCATAAGCTGAAAGAATATTTCTACTTTTATTTTCTTGCTATGCAAATGTTTACCTATAGAGTTTGTTTGTAGGACCTTAGATTTTATTTTTTTAAATCGAAATAATTAAGGTGTAATGGAAGAAAACTCGAGTCAAGGTCCGTATATTTTCATTCAGTTTTTCATTTTTACTTTCTCGCTATCTTACAGGTAGAAAAAGTAGTGTGATCATCAAAAAAATTGAACTCGAGATTTTGATGAATCTCGACGTTTCATGAGGGCCCCCCCCCACCCCCCCAATNCCCCCCCCCCCCCCCCCCCTCCCACCCAATCCGAAAAAGTGGTTTTTGAATTTTCGTATATCTGTACCTCTGACTAGAGCCTAAACTATTTTACCGATAGGGCTAAAACTCGGTATCTTGGGTTTTCATAGGGCTGCCCCGAGGAATTCTTTGAATTGGATATCTAACCCTAAAATTAACGGTAGAAGGTCAAAAAGAGAAAAAGTCGATTTTCTCAAACTCGGCTCTAACGATTTTGATTAAATTTAACTATACACCTTTATAAATATTACAAACAAAATGGCTATCCTCAATATTTCGGCAAAATGACCTTAAGGGCTCCTGTCTGATGCGTAAATTCTCATTTTTTATCATATCTCCGAAACTATTTGAGATATGAAATAACTTGAAAATATGTAGAGCTATTTATAATACAAATGTTTTATAAGAAACATATTTTTATAAAACCAATAACTTTAAATCTATACGCAAATGTTTATATTTTTTAACTTTTTGAACACTAACGGTAAAGTATCGCGACCGTAAAAATAATCTAACCTGAAATGTTGATGGATGTCGACGTCTTATGACCCCCCGAATCCCAAAAAGTTGTTTTTGCAATGCCGTCTGTATGTATGTCTTTTTAGCCCCAAAATAAAGAGTAGTTAATTAAAAAGCGAAAAGAAAAAAATCGATTTTCTCAAAATCGGCTCAAACAATTTTGATTAAAATTCGTATCTAGGCGTTGATTAAGATTATAAATAATCTGGCTATTCTCATTTTACCATGAAAATTACTTTTAGGGAATTTTACAGAAGCTGAAATTTACGTATCTCCGCAGCTATTTAAGATAATAAATAACTTATCATTGCAAAATTGTAGTACTATTAAAAATAAAAACACATTTATATGAAATATATTTTTATAAAACCAACAGTTTCTGAGATATATGCAAATATATTAATACTATTTTGTGAGCTTTAGTTGTAAAGAGATACTTCTTAAGTTTTAGCGCAATAATTATGTAATGCCATAGAATAATTAATTACAAGTAAGTCTCTCAAAAAGTGTGTTATTCTTCCTGTAACCTTTTAGGAGAAATGTTTGTACAAAAAGGATCGATCTCCTTCATTTTAGACTCAATAGTCAATATTTACATTTTTAATTTATCAAAATTTATAAATGAGGACATTCATTTAAAAAAATTAAAATTATAAAATTTAAAACCGGGACTAAAAAAAGTTTTACGTAAGTATAGTGCAATTTATACTTGGGTTTGATTATTATTTCGTTTCACATATATTAGGAGCTTTGAGTAAATGTCTCCATTTTTAAACAATAGAGCGAGAAAGTCCGTGTGGAGTTCCGTACCATTTATTGTTAATAATCTCTCATGAACTTCAAAGAATTTGACAAGAATCTTTTTTAAAAGGAGAAAAGATTTATGGTCAAATTATGTAGCGCTTGTGTTAAATATTCAAGAAATGGTGAGACTACTCTCGATGATGGGGAGATCGGGATTCATATCCCAGTCAGGTCCAATCATCCTAATCCCTATTATATTAGCATAGTCATTTTTTTTTATTTTAGCACAGCGTCTTACTACCTGTTCAGGTCATACGCCTATGTAATAATTACACTAATGGGTTAGGAATTAGGAAGGTTTAATTTAGAGGAAGTGCACTCACATTTGCGTGGAGTGGAAGGAGAGTGGAATACCTTTAGGGAAAACCACCCTCAGTGCAACCGGCTAGGATCGAACCCCTATTTCCCCGTCTTTAGCAGTTTAGTCCAACACGAGTGTAGTGCGTTAGACCATGCGGCCACCGAAGCGGTTAGCATAGTAATTAAGGTATGCGCAAGAACGAACAGATAAAAAGATACGGTGATATTTTGTAATAAAATCCTGACACCTTAACGCTTATGTATTACTGAGATAGGGGTTCAGGGTTCAATTCCTAGTGTGGCTGAAATAATTTTATTTTCAAAATTGAGTCTACTTATGATAATGAATTAACAGCTAGTTGACTTTGGTCGGTTAGGTCATTTGGCTTAGAAAATACACGTATAACATTGTTAGTAAAAATTGATAGTATAGATAACTCTATCGGGCCTGTCTTGATTTTATATCTGGGTTTCATCTGTGATATCACTCGTCAAGGTGGGAGCGTAGGAAATGCAAGTCAAGGGCAATGTTTATGCAGTTTCTATAGCAAAATATATGTTTGGACAAAATAAATCAAATATTGCTCCACTATAAAAATAGAGTTTAATTTTATTCACATGGTGATATCAACAATGGTTGAATATTTCTCATGAGCATTGAGCCATTAAATGAGAAACTTTTTAAATTAAGAGATAAATTGTCAACTCTAATATTTTGCAAATATCACATTCCAGATTTAAGGTGGGAGTGTAGGGAACAAGTCCTAAGGATAGTATTTTTGCAGTTTTTATATCAAAACTTATTTTTGGTCAAAATAAATCAAATAATTCTCCAGTAGAAACACAGAGTTTAATTTTCTTCAGATGGTGATATCAACAGTTGTTGAGTATCTGTCAAGGGTGTCCTGGAATTTATTGACAATTTTTCTCATTATATCCGCATATCTACTCAAATGGATTAAAGATAAGGTAGGTAGGGTTTATTGGAGATATAGCCACATTTGCGTGAAAGTAGAGATTGGTAAATCATGTATACTCAGTAAGATCTCGAACCTGGAGCTCCATATCACCAGTAAACTATGTTAGATACTTTCTTCCTAGTGCCCACTGATTCAAGTAAAATTGTTTTAATTTGAAACTGTTATATAATCTTAAAATCGTGATGTATTTTTTTTAAACTCTAAAGTCTGCACACTTTTCCAATTCCTCACAAAATGAATAGGTGTAAATAACAAACCTATTATCCAACAGCACAATGATTGAGAACTTTGAACCTCACTCTTTAAAAAAAAAAAAAAATACCACCTCTTCTTTAATCTCGAGTTTGTTGGTCCTGAAGTAAAAAGGTGTGAAATTCAGTGGTCCAAACGATGAATGCTAGTTTATCTAAAAAGACCACACACCGGGGGCCATCTTGTTGTTATTGTTGCACAACAATGGCGAACCAGAGCGACTAGACAACAATGCCTCACGATGGCGGGTAAGAGTAGTGTAAGTGACATGAAAAAATCCTCCTTAAAAAACTGTTTGTGTCAAGAAGTCTTAAGCTTAACCTCTAAAAATTATGATTAAAAAGAAGTACATTTTTATTTTAAATCTTATAATAAATTATTATTACTGTAATTCATTTTTATTTTTAAAAAGAATGGGGGGGAAAAATGTCGCTGACACAGATATAAAAAGACACAGATATAAAAAAAAAGTTTGTATATGCCTTCTAGCTTTCAATACTAGAACCACTGAACGCGGGAAGGATAAAAGTGGAAGAGGTGGCGAAGAATGATTTATTCCCGATCAAGCTCTCACATTGCCGGTATTCAGGGCGTAACTTTACAATTAACTCTGTGAAATAAGGTGAGAACCACCCAAAGAGAAGTTCACACACACACACACACACACACACACTCACGAGACAGTCGCAACAACAACGATTTGTTTTGATGAAAAGAAAAAGTCCACAACGAAATGATCACGAGTTTTATTCCTCTTTGGAATATTCATTACTCTATGCCCCCTGTTCCCCTGATCACCAATCCCCTCCTGCTTTCACAGATCAATATTTGATTCAATTAAAGATTTGACACCCGCGCTTTTGTGGTCGCTTGGTCTCGCAACTGCAAGGGTGGTTTTTTTCCTCTATGGTTTTCAGCATTCACTCCACTCAAATACGGGTACACATTATCTAAATAAAATCTTACTTATCCTTAAACATATTAGCGTAATTAATACGTAGGCGTACAACACGAACGGCTAGTGAGATGGGGTGATGTATATATTTTATTAAGTTTTGACTTTTTGTTTGTACTTTTTACGTGCTTTTCCCAAATCAAATTAACTTCGAATCTTAACGATTTTAGTTATATCTTTTTTTTAAATGTTATTTTATTTTTCTCTTTTGGGGGGGGGATGGGGTGGGGTTTTTTTCAAAGGTCTGCCGCTTGTGTTTGTCTCCACAACCTGAGTTTTTTTTGTCCTTGTCACATTCTTGTACCGCGATGTCAGTAGAAATAAAACAATTATCTGAATGCGTTAGCTCTTTTGCTACAAATCTAATCA
The DNA here is from genome assembly GCA_902151455.1 of Timema bartmani. Taxonomy (NCBI): domain Eukaryota; kingdom Metazoa; phylum Arthropoda; class Insecta; order Phasmatodea; family Timematidae; genus Timema; species Timema bartmani. The sequence goes on along the minus strand of CABFWB010005172.1, from coordinate 325 downwards.
CTTTTTTTCCCCTCCTTCTTACACGACCAAAAAAAGAATTCGTTGTATTCATCTTTGTGTGTGTGTGTATGTGTGTGTGTGCAGGCGCGGATTCAGGTAGGGAGATCAAAGGGTCAGTTGACCCTTCTGTGAATGTTAGAAAATTAATACAAAAAACAATGAAATCTCAAATTTTAGAAATAAAATACAACACAGATAAATTATACAATTTTTTTATCTTTTTACGTGCAGACACCTCTAAAGCCGGATCCACACGTGCATTATTCGTCCATGATTAATCATCGTTCAATATGACTCACTCAAGTGTGGAAAAAATATTGGTTTC
>CABFWB010005171.1:17132-48530 GCA_902151455.1 Timema bartmani | reverse complement strand
GACACTCAACATTTAGGTATATACCTAAATGTTGAGTGTCAGAAGTTACAGCTGTTAAACACATGTTTTTGTAGATCATAGGGTTCAGCGTAGGGATACATAATTTGGTCTGGTAACTTTTCAAAGCCGTCAGAAGTCAGCTGTGAAATGTCAGTCAGCACCAAAGAAGTCGTGGAGCTACTGTAGTATGAAGGACTGTTGATATGTTAGATTAAGTTAGGTTAGGCTAGACTAGGTTAGGTTAATCATTGACCTGATACTATTCTTGCCGGGGGCGAAATAAAACAAAAATTAAATGTTTTCCTAAGTAAATAGTATAAACAAATTTTAATATTAAGTGGACGCAAACACACACGGGCCCAACCATCACTTAGCCCACTACTCGCGCAGGCTAGCTTCATTGTTACACAAGTGGTATAGATCATGATGAGGTTTGTAGAATTTAAAGGAAGTGTATCCGCATTTGCGTAAAGGGAGATTCGGAAACAATTTATGTAAAAACCAACACAAATATCCAACCGATATTCTAGTCCCTACTTCATGGTCACCGGGAAACCAGAAAAGACTGATGCCTTTGTCTGCATGCCCATCGATGGGGTTACGTCAGTAAAAGATATTTTTTTTAATATTTGTTTTTTGATAAGAATTATGTAGAGCAACAATAGAAAAAAAACCTTGATATGTTTTCCATGTAGCCAACACACTGTACACAGTTCATATATAACATTAATACAGTAACATGTTGTAATTATTTGCCTTAAAAGATATACGCTGAAAGGTGATATTCATAAACTAACACAATCTAAGATCACTCAAGATTTGATAAAAAAAAGTATCTAGATTTACTAACTTATAGTACAAAAATCTAAAATTAATTAGTGCATGATAGTTTTTTCTAGTACCGCATCTTACTACCTGTTCAGATTGTACTCATTGCATGACAGTAGTTGAAGGGCATAGATAATGTGCAAAATATCTCTTTGGTAAATATTTTAATAAAATACTTTGAAATGCACTAGGACCTACTAAAATAGACATGGAAAAAGGTAAGTTTCTAAAATTAAATTAGTAATTTAACTAATTTTTTTTTTAATATAAAAGTTTAAAGAACTTAAATTTAATAAAATAACCCCTTCGTATCATATTAAGTAAAGCTTCCATAAAATATATTTTATCCATCCTTCTTAATATTATGAGTTATAAAACATAGTGCACTTATTGTTTGAATTTTAACATAGGCCTACTACCAAAATCAAAGTTGTATTTAATTTAACTAGAGATGAGTGGAATCCTATGTTTCTCGAATCCGAATCTTCAAATTTATTATGAATCTCGAAACCAAATTTGAATCCTAAAATCTTTAAAAAGGTATAATATTAGTTTAAAAGTAAACATATTTAAAATTTAATGTAAAAAAAAAGTTGTTTAAGGCTTGGTGCCGCTGACAAATGTTATTTTCTTTGTCATGTTCAATACGTCATAAACAAAAAGAGAAACGATTCTTAGTAATTGAATTAAATTAATACAATATTTCCCGTTTGGTGATTTTATTTTTCTCCCATCTACACACGTCTAGATACCGTAATTCATATTGCTTAAAATTGCAAGAAATGAGTTTCAGTTAACTCCTGAGGGGCTGGTTATTATAGAATGGTGATCGGTATCAACCCATTCTTTGAACTTTTCCATCCCAAGTCTAAAGCTGATTTTTCTTTTCCATACCATTGCTGAATTTGGTTGTAAGTACGAAACGAGTGCAAGCGAGCTGCATCTTTGGTTGGTAGTAAAAAAACTAAGATTGAAAACTTTTGCTAATAGACTGAGCGAAGCACTGATATCTAAATTTATTTGATGATTCACAGTATCTTGTTCCATAGAGAAGAAGCATAATTTTTTCTCCTACCTTTTCGATGGTCTCTGAGGACCCATTTGTGTCCTTGAAAACCTTAACATCCCTCTGTGGATCTTTCTTCTTCATTAGAAGCTTAACGCAATTAATTTTCCACTGCCTGTATAATGCAGAATTAGTATCGCAGCTACTAAATGAGTGTAGAAACCAAAAAAAGGTTGTCCCTAAATGACGCATCCAAATCGGTGCTGAGGGATGCATACATCCTGCCCCGAGGCTTTCCTTTGCTCGGCTTGAAAAAATAAATATTAAAACGAGATTCATACATAACAGTAACAATGATCAGTAAATCAATGTCCTCGCTTATTATAATTGCTGATCTGTAGTGATTCGATGTTTCAATTGCAGTGGTGACAATTAATGTATCAGCATCTTCAGCAGCTTGCTTGACTGTGAAGCCTTTAGTCGTTAATCGTGTGCACAGCATCAAGCTCATTTTACTTTTATTCCTCTAGTTCAGCAACAACTTCCCTTGGGATACAGTTATTTACTACCATTTTTACATCAAAATAACCTTTATGGATGAACAATCGGTGAGGGCGAACGCTCAGCAGTTTTAGTCATATTTGCTGGGATAACTTCCGGGTATCCATAAAACTATTATTGCATTCGGCGAGACATTTCTTCATACATACTCGAAGCATTGTTTATCCAAAATTGCAGAATAAGCTTCTTGTTGGTGCCCGACAATTTTGTGGAGCAGAAATCCTCCGTATATTACATGAACAGTAATTTTTAGATCTATTTGTTTTTCAATGGGTATAAACGCATCTTACAGAGCTGATTTTTCTGTTTTTCACATTCCTTTCTCATCGAACGTGACATTAAATAAGGCACTAATTCGTATTTGAAGGAAAATACTGAATTGTATCCATTTGGAATGATAAACATTTATGTATTTCTCAAGCAAGTGATCTTATGAAAAATCGGAATTGTATCCACTGGAATTATACCCCCAAGAATTATAATTGTATCCATTTGGAATGGTAACCATTTAGGTATGTTTCAAACAAGTGACTTTAATAAAAAAAATAAGAACTATACCCACTGGAATTATATCCCCGAAAATCGAAGTTGTATCCATTGGAAATGACTGGCTCCAGTAGAGCGAAGTTTTCTTTTTATACATTCAAGTCCAAAACACTTCTATACTGGCTTTCTACGATTTTAAATGATGTTCTTGGACCTTTCTTCTTTTTAGCTGCCATAGAAATTTATATAGATACTATAATGGCGTTCTCGTTGTTTATAGAATGACTATACTAAAATAAATAGCAAACACCCAAAAAAAATCATATATTTCAAAGCGTATTACGAAACAGGCACTTGTAAGGGAGAAAAAAAAAAGTTTAATGTATAAAACTTACTGATCTGTATTTTCGCTAACAATATAATTTGCTCTAAAGTTTATACTAACCGAGATACTAGCAAATAATTTTCTTTTTCTCATTTTACCAGAATGGCAGCCAAAACCGGGCATATCAGGGGGTGTAAAACTAGTATGTGTTTTATTATTATTAAATTAGATTAAAATTAATTCCAGCTTGTCAGGAATCCTTCCCGTTAACATCCATTTTAAACTACCTGTCGACTGGTCTATTACGTTCAGCAAGAGGTACAAATTTGGTTATTAACGACTTTTCATTGCATATATATGTTATTGTTTCCCTTTGTATATAAATAAATTTAGCACCGCGTCTTACTACCCGTTCGGGTTATACGCTTAAGTACTAATTACTCTAATGGCTTAGGAATTGGGAGGGTTGAATTTAGAGGAAGTGAACCCGCATTTGCGTGGAGGGAGAGTGGAAAACCATTTAGGAAAAATGAACCTCGATCTCCCCGTCCTCAGCGGTCGAGCTCAACACGACTAGCGCGTTAGCCAACTACGCCACCGAGGCGGGTTTTCCCTTTGTAAAGTTCGTGTTTGATTTAGTCGTGCGCATTGTTATTTTGGGTCATTGTTTGACAAATTTAAAGTCATTTTTAATCATTTTTATGTAATTTTATAGGTCATTTATTGATAGTTTTTAGCACCTTATGTCCAGGCCCTGGTTATCAGCATACTAGCCTGACTGAACTAGCCTAACCTAAGCAAACATATTAGAAAATGTTCTCTTTTTCTCCCGGAATTATGGTCAGGTAGAACGTTCATGAGAGCTTGAACGATATTTTGGCGTTAGTTTCGTTTTGTTTGATTTTCTTGACAGGAAGATCGGTGCTCAAATCCTGGCAGGTGGTATTAAAGTGGTTTTTCTGTGATGATTTCTCACATTCACTCCACACAAACGCAGGTGCACTTCTTTATTTTGTCTGAATGTCTTTCTACTCATCGGGGCTATTCGCATCGAATTACAATAATGATATAACCTGCTTCTGTGGCCATGGTCTAAGGCGCCACTCTCTCAATATCCTAAAGTGCCAATGACAGGCTGATTGGGGTTTGAATCCTGGTCGGATGACTGAAAGTGGTTTCCCCAAGTGGTTTTACACTCTCCCTCCAAGCTAATATGGGTACACTTACTCTTAATTCAACCTTCCCCATCCTTAACACTCTAGGTAAATATAACTAAAAAAATAATTATAGGGATGAGGAAGATCGAATCTTGAGGAAATTTAACTTCATTTTGTAAGGGGGGGAATCATTTTTAGAAAAAAAATCTACACTATGTGCACCCGATCGAGATTCAAACCCCAATATCCTCGTTACTAGTAGACAAGACTAGACTAGGCGAGATTGAAATTAATTCCGCGTGCTCGACGATAAAGGCTATACTTCCTCATTTAAACAATTAAATGTGAAATATGCTCAATAGTTAGCAACCGCTAAGTTACTTGTTAGCATTTCCTCTGTATCTTTTCAAGATCGTTTTGCTTGAAATATTTGCGAATTTTCGCGTGTTGAACGAGTGCTCTATCTTGCCGAGTGAAATTGTTTGGTCGGCAGCCGTGACGTCACATCCCCTGCTATCGACTCTGTGGCTAGGCGAGGCGAGGTCAGTAAACCCTGCCGCCCCAGTCACGCAATCCAAAAGCGAGCGAGCGTGCTGTATTATTGCCAAACTGTTGTGGGATTGGCCAACGTAGCGTCTTATGACGACAAGCAGGGATGTCCTTGATATGGTTCCATGTCAATCTCACAATCTTAGTACCGCAAAATTAGTTTTCAATGTATAACAATATTTTACATGGCTCTTCTGATTATCTCATGATATATTTTTAGATTACTTCGACAAGTATTCGAACTGTAATTGTGTTAGTCTTCCCTTCACTCGAGTAACTCGGGTTTTTATTTACATCTAATACACATTTATCAATTAATCAAATAGTCTGATTTTGACTTTATGATAATTGCCTCGATGGTCGCGCGGACTAGATAGCAGGATCATCTGGTCTGACTTTTCCGTTGACAGGGAGATCAGGGTTCATATCCTTACCGGCTCTATTGAGGGTAGTCCNNNCCCCCCCCCCCCCAATGTTTTTCCATCCTCCCCTCTCACAAATGCGGGTACATTTAAGATTAAATTCTATCTTTCTTATCCTTACTCCATTAGTGTAATTAACTCCTGGGATTTTAGTTGTTTAAATAGATCTTTCTGTATATAAAAAAAACAATGTATTAGTATTACACAATGTCAACATGTATGTCACTCGCTTCGGTGGCCGCCTGGTTTAAGGCGCTACTCTCGCAGTAGACTGCCGATGATGGGGAGATCGAGGCTCGAATCTCGTTCGGGTGTAATAGGTTCTTTTCCAAAATGGTTTTCTACTCTTCCCCCACGTACATTCAGGTTCACTTTCTCTAAATATAACCCTCCAAATACCTAAAACCATAAGCGTAATTAGCATATAGCCCGAACGGGTAGTAAGACGTGGTGTTAAAATAATGTGTCCCACATAGTTTTAAAAGCTAAAGGAATTAAATTAACCTACTTTGATTTCTGGTTTGTATTTTGTATGTTTAACCAACTGAAAACTTGTTCTCCAGGATGTCCGGATTCAAATTAAAGTTTCCCTTGAAATTTACGCTTTTAGACTGCCGAGGACAGGGAGATCGAGGTTCGAATCTCGGTCTGGGGAACTGGAAGTGATTTTTTCCTAAATTATTTTCCACTCTCCCTCCACGCAAATGCAGGTTCACTTCCTCTATACTAAACCTTCCAAATTCCTAACCTATTAGCGTAATTAGTACTTCAGCGTGTAATATGAACGGGCCGTAAGACGCGGTGCCAAGGGAAAAAAAAGCTTTAAATATAACCACGCACCTTAAGTTGCATAAATTAATGATTTATATTTTTGTCACTAAATTACGAAATCGATGAAAGTATGCTACTATTTGGTGGAATATTTTAAGTTATTTTGACAATAGGCTAATATAATCAAATATAGGTTACTAAACGAAGAGCAAATTTCTTATTTCTTAAATTAATTCCAGTGATGAAAATGTCGGAGTTCGAATCCCGGCTGGGTGTAGGCCTACTAATTATTTTTTTCTTACTACCACAAAAGTGAAGGGTTATAAGCGTAGGCCTAATTAGATATGCGAACATTCTGGACGGTTGATACGACTTGGCGGCAGACATAAATGATAATATATTATTGAAATGTCCGCTATTTATATTTGATTAAAAATGGGTCAGTGATATATTTACTATTTATTTTATTTGGTCACCTCGTCTCACGCCGTTCAGGATATATGCATATGTACTAGACCTAATTACGATGTGCAAGGTTGAAATTATAGAAGGTGTACTCGCATTTGCTTCGAAGGTGAAGGATAAATCATTTTATAAAAAAAAACCAACCTCAGTACACCCGACGAGGATTCAACCCCAACCTTCCCATCATCAGCAGAAACGGATTTAAAGGACGTAAAGGTTCGTTTAAGTTCGGTTAAGTCTGGCCAAGTTTGATAAGATTTGTTGAAGTTCTGTTGGTATAAATGTATTTAGGTTTATTTAGATAAGTAGGCCAATGCCTTCAATGTATTAACTTGTAAAGGAATAAGATCATACATTGTGGTTTTGCGGTCAGGATATATTCACCTAACAAAATATAAAAGACGTATAGTCCTATAAATGTAACAGTATAACGTAGCTATTAAGTGTGTTTGTGGTGGTTTNTTGTGTCCTCCTTAAAGATTTTTGAACCAATCATCGGATATAGCCCATTTTTGGATGTAAAATCGAGATTTTTCTTATTCTCGACTCTTACTACCCATTCTGTCTATAGTATCCACACGGATAATATTATCGTAGGTTTGATCAAAAAAATTTATTGTAGTTTAAATTATAGTTATTGTGAAAATAATTATTGTATATTCAACTATACATATATTGGAAGGTTTAATCACATGTTTTTCTCTTATGCAATCTGTGTAGTTTATAATGTATAGTATTTACAGATATTATTATTTTAATCATAATAACTCTTAGTGTATTGGTCTACCCTGATTTGGGTAGAAAGAATAGTAAAAAAATTCAAACATATTTATTTGCGATTAACATTGACAACATTTTATTAGATTATTAGTGTTATTTTATAGGTATTGATAATATTCATCAGAAGTGACAGCTGCAGATAACATAACTTTTTGTACGAAGATATTAAAATGGTTTTAGTAACTAACAGATACGATTCTTCCTACCAAAATCGTAATCGCCAATATTAGATTGTAGATATCACAAACTGTAGATACATAATTTACAATACCGGTTGTTAATAGGCCTACAGAAGAATTATTTTTTAATGAAAACTAGAAAGGATGAGAGAACCGTTACATTAAATTTATTGTAATAGTATAATTTACAATATGCATTGTAATCAGTAAGTGTGCACCTCATAAATATTTTGAAAGTAAAATCAATATATTCATTCCTGTGATGTATTTAAATTCAATAGTGATGTTATTTCATAATATGTAGGTTACAATGAAATTAGGGAACTGAGTTTTCACTTACGGTGATCTACATTCGAAATGAAAGAATAATCCGATGAAACGCGTCATATGGTAACTTGCATTCCGCCATCTTGTCCTTGCTATATTTTGGTTACTAGGCCACTCCCTGCTTATCCGTCCCTCCTAATGACTAATAGCAAATATTCAAGATCTTTTATTCTGGGAGTGTGTATTCAGGTTTTGTGGTGTTCTGGGAGTTTATTTAATATTATGTGTGCAACAAAATTTTGTGGATTTTAATTACAATGATACGTCTTTAATCTGCTTTAAGAGAAAGTCCCCTTCAAAATAAAATAAAACTTACTAATTTGTTTAAATATTTTACTCACTTAAAATAATTCAGTTATCTCACACATGCATTGCATGCCCTTATTACATATAATGCCCTAGTTTCATTCAATGCTTGATAAAGGTATTAGAGGGCTCTTGGCTATTAAATAATCTAGAAGCCTCTTTGTACCGTGAAAGAGGCCCAAGCCTTTGTAGAATACGTCACTTAATGTGTTGCATAGGTGCCAATATACAATAACGACGAGTTTTATAATACTAAACATTAGGCTTGGATAAAACTTTCAGAATAGGCCTATTGGCTATTACTTGTAAAAAAATGTTGATTTTAATTTACCAATAACAGTTTCTCTAGAAGTTGCAGCACCAGTAGTACTTTCCACAAAAAAGTTAAGATTTTGGGGTGGTTTTCACATGTTTATCCTTTTATTCTTTTAACTTACGTTTTTAAGCATCACTAGGGTATTTTATTTCCAGGATAGAAATTTAAATTCCCATTTTATTTTATTTTATTGCTAACTAATTTATTTTCAACGATATATTTGTGAATTTTTTATTTTAAAATAAGACACGAGTTTAAAATAGCAGCACAGTTACACTTCCAAGTCAGCTCATTCGAACAAAATAAACAAACGGTTGCATGGTTGGTAGTCACCAATTTTTCAAAATTTTCTGTGCCACCACCAGTTCAACGACATTTTGGCTGAACCACCGCCCCCGATCAATATTCGGCTCCACTGACAAAAGTCCAAAATTACAAAAAAAAATGACCAAATAATAATCTATTAAGAAACCTTTCCGCAACCAGAGGATCATAAACAGAGTGTTTTTAAACATGAGCATTGTGTGAAAAGTACCAAAAAAAGATGACATCTCATCAAAATCAGGGTCCTGGCTATGAGTCCTTTTATTTTAAACAAAAACCCAGGTGTGGACTGCTCTAAATAGCTTCTAGAGACATATAATTTTCTAATCATGTCCAGAGCCTAGGACCACTTCAAGTAGCTTCTAGAAGAATACAATCTTTAAAATTACTAGTTGAAGACTATTTCAAACAGCTCCTGATAATGTTTAATTCTCCCGAATTTTCTGGAAGAAGCGTACTATAAATATCTTCTGGATGGACCTAATTTAAAAAAATCCAAGCGAGAACCATTCTAAATAGCTTTTAGAGATATCTAATTTTAAAAATTCCAGGTGAAAGCCACTATAAATAGCTTCTAAGGATATTCAAATTTTTAAAAAAATAATGGAAAAATACCACTTCAAAAAACTTCTAGAGAAATCTGGTTTGAAAAAAAATCGTGATAGGACCTCTCAAAATAGTTTCTAGAGGTATCCAAATTTCAAAAGTTTTTTGGGGGGAAGACCACTCCACATATATTAGAAAGAAGTCTAATTTTCAAAAATTTCAGGCGAGGGCCCCTTCAATTAAATTCTTGGGGTATCCAATTTTCAAACATTTGCGGAGGTGGGGGTCCTCAGCATCATCCCTTTGAAGATCTTAACGCATAGAATTCCTTGATCTGGTCGTAATACAAAATCTCAAGCCATTCGACTGATAGTAACGTTATTTTCATGGAATTGGGGGACCATAAAGTTGTTGCCTTACCTCGATTTCCCTGGGGACACGCCTACCGAGTGATGTGATGGAAATTGGATAGCTTAATATATGTTCAATTAGACCAACTGACTAAACCCTCTTGTCTGCTTGGATAATATCAGCCTTCGAGTCCTAGCTAGCTATATGCCTCATTAACTTGCGTACTGAAAATCGATTACTACAACATTGTGTATTTTTTCTAATTGCTGAAAATGAATCTTGTCTACCTAAGTTTATCTTCTAATGGAGTTCATAAAAGACTACTAGAAAGGCATTTGTTTGATCAAAGAAAAGGTCAAAACTAATTTATAATTTTAGTATAAGTTAGCCCGGTTACTAATAGTTAATTTACGCTCTTGGCGTTATAGCTTGGTGTGTTTGGTGAAGTATTGCGGTGCTAGGATGGGTAGTTATAGTTGGATTGCCATATAGGCCTAATCACCCTTTTTGTCAATTAAGACCTCCCTACATCTCCTTTCACGTATTCATACGCCAACCTAATTAGGCTTAAGTCCTAATACAGACTCCTTATCCGTAAGGTACGTAGTGTTCCGTGAGAGATAAACTTCAAACTAACAGATTGCACTGTCTACAGGATCCTAAGCCTTAAGGTCTTAATCATTACCACTCTGTAGAAGTTGACTCAACTTTAACTTTCTAAGGACTAGTCGATACGAACTGCTAAGGACTACTAATCGCAGCAAAGTAGAGATGTGCGCGTTCAAAGAAATGAAAGCACCAATGGCAGTGAAAGGATTCGTTTCTATATAAACAAATACAAAATTAAATGATTGTTTTACGAAATAAGCTATTTCAGAAATATTTTCCTGAAAATTAAAAACCCCGGGAACCATCTCGTAAACAGTTTTCAAAGAAATGCCAAGTTTTCAGAAAAAGTGGTGTCACTTTGGAAGGTTAAGCCTACCACTAGAATTCTTTATTATCTCTGCTTCACAGATCTTGTCTGCTTGCGTCTTGCTCTAGACAGATTTCTTTCAAAGAGTTTAGTTGGTCGTAATCTCTGACTTTCTCATTGGTTGGCATAGTCATGTGATTAAGAATACGGACTCTTTAGACGGGATTCCATTAATTTAGAAGGACCATTAAGGACTTAAGGACTATACCGGTACTGGAGACGGGTCTTTACTGCTTCCATTATTGACAGATGTGTCAATTTGGACAGCTTTAAAATAAATATAGGTAAGAACCTTGCGTCAAAGTTTCATCTCATGGTGATCTGTGCTGAACATAGCTTAGTGTTTAGAAAAAGGAATTTAAATACCTTGACTTGATAAAATAAATAAAGATGATGGACATTTTTCACAACACTGATACCATAATTTTGATCGGGAATCAAATACTTTACTCTTGAATAACTATATATAAGTTAATCAAAAATATAGCTTAAAATATGTATTAATAATATATCTAATAATAATAATAATTAATAATAATAATAATAATAATAATAATAATAATAATAATAATAATAATAGTAGTAGTAGTAGTAATAATAATAATAATAAGAAGAAGAAGAAGTCAAGACTTCAATTTCTATTAAAACTGTTCTCATAACTAAATTAACCTATAACAAACTAAATAACACTCTACACTTTGAGCTAGCCCTACATAATTTAATCTAGTATCTGATATTTATAGTTTCTCAACCTTTCCTCCGTCACAATACTCTAAACAAGTGAGAAAAAACTCACGGCACGTCAAAATATTTTTTAAAAAGCTACAAGCAGACTAAGCTGATGCTCAAATCCTTTTGGCACACCAATTCTGACGTCATGACACACTGGCTGAGAGTTGTTGTAAGGCTTCGCCTAGAATTATTGGAAGAAACCACACAGTAATATTACATTCCACTAGACACTACCTGGGACCGAACTAAGTTTCATGACATGCATGCTTGATATCCTCCGTTACTCACCTACGGGAATGGAATATTTCAAATCCTGATTTGTGCATCTTGCCTTCCTTTGAAGAAGGTGCAGTCTATTCTCGATGAGTTCACTATAGTTTGCAACAATTATATATTAGCAGGATCTGTACGGTCAACACTAAAAGGTTACTGCCAACTTTTTCCAACAGATTATTAAATTGAGTATTCGAGAAATTGACTATTCAAGAAATTGACATAGTATTTTGTCTTTTAATCTCTCGGAAATAGATCAGTCCAAGGGATTTATCACGAATTTTTCCTACCCGTATACTTACACAAAATTGTTGTTAGTGTCTTGATTGCAGAAAAACACCTGGATTTTCTTCAGCTCAATTATTGGTGTTATAAAAATGAATAACCCATCTCTGGTGATTCCAGACTTAGTAGTAAATAATAGGCGATCACTGTCAGACATCTGTAGGAACACATTTAAATAAATACTCATGGAGGAAAGTATTTTCATTAAGTCCCTGTACTTGCTAAGCATGGTACAAATAAAGTAGGCTGTTCTCGCAAAATTCTCCACACACTCATGCGTCAGACATACTCTACTGCTGCTATTCTTTGGATGTTCTGGCCATCATTATCTCTAAAGTGGTTGAGAATTCGCTCTTCGAAATTGAGTGTTTCAGTAAGGTCTAGTGGTTAGCTTACCACCATCTAATGCTAATATTTTAAGTGACCAAGTATCTATTTGTAGTATGTAGTCTTTGAAACATTTAATCATTTAGCATATGTCTATTGGAAAGTCATCTGTGAATAAACGTCCTTCTTCAGCTGAATTATATTCGGCAAGATCATAGATCAAATGAATATCATCCGTTTCTAGATTTGAATTAGTATCTATTATAAAAAAACTAACGGAAAAGTAACGTGTTTCGATCCATAGTGCTCTTACCAAAAGAACGAACTGAAATAATTCACACATAAGATCAAAATACATTATGGGTTGAAATAAGTAGATGCACTTTCTTCATTACTTTTAATCCAGCCTTAGATTATGTTATTAGTTTAATGCAAGAGGGTAGGTATGGGTTGACACTAAACGGTACAATGCAGCTATTAGGATACGCAGATGATTTAGCTTTGATGGGTGATAGTAAGGAAGCTCTTGCAAGAAATGAGAAATGCAGAAATATTATTAGAGGCTTATAAGGAAATAGGTTTAGATGTAAAAGCCAAAAAGACTAAGAATATTATCACACAGAAAACACAGATTGGGGATGATAATTTAAAGAATACTTCGAACAACATAATATTTCACATAGTTAATGAGTTTAATATTAAGGAACCATTTTAACTAGCAATAACGATATAAGATTGGAAATTAGGAAAAGAATACAGTAGGGAAATGCATGCTATTACTCGGTCAGTAAGTTGTTGACATCTCACTTGCTATCAAGGAGTGTAAAACTCAGAATATACAAAACAATAATTTTAGCGGTTGATAATTATGGGTTTGAATCGTGGTCTCTTTTCTTACATGACGAAAAATAGGTAGGGTGATCGAAAACAAGGTACATACGAAGATATTTGGTCAAAAAAGGAATGAGACTACTGGTAAGTAGAGGAGACTACATAATGATGTATTAAATACCCTGTTCTCATCACAATACATTGTTAGGATAATCAAGTCTTGCATATTACGATGGGCAGGCACGCAGCATGAATAGGACAATCTATAACCTTGTTAAGGGCAATGAATGGCAAACCCAATGGGAAGAGACTATTGGGAAAACCTAAACGCAGATGGGAGGATAACACTAGAATGTAACTAAGGAAGATAGGGTAAAATATGGTGGACTAGATAGAACTTGCTCAAGATAGGAGTAGGTGGTTTACATTTTTAAGTGCGGCGATGAACTTTTGAGTTCCTAATGCCATAGAGTAAAAAAGAAAGTATACTATCATAATAACTAATGGAACTAATGGAACACCAAATTTACTATAACTCGGAAACAACGTAAAATATGACAACATTCATATAAACGATCTTCAATGTTTTTGTGTTATGGATTTACCTCTCAAGTGGGTCTCATTGGTTTAGATACACCCTGTATATTTTGGTAAAAGCAGAACTTTAAGATTTTTTTGGGGAATTTTTGAATTTTGCTTTAAGAAATAAAAATTAACTATCACATCGACGTTGAATGAAGGAAAATAAAAAATAATCATATTTACTTCACAGTGATACTTAAAATACTGCTTTAAAAAACCCATTTTGACATGACAGTTCAATTTAGACCCACTACTGCCATATAAATCCAACGTGTTCAACTCGTTAATATGACCACCTTTTGAGTAACCTTTTCAATACGCGGTAAACTAGTGGTAGCATAGTTAAATTGCTATCGTGACTAATATCACAGCAACAACAGCCCTGACTACAGCCTATATAAAAGCAGTGAGATTTCCTAATCTAACGATCTCAATCAGTCAGCAGGCACCAGTCATCAAGAAAAATCTAGGAACTTGTGGCATTTCCCACATAATATTACATGTTGATTGAATTTATCAAAATTACATAGAGTGCAACAATTTTGAGGAAAGGGTAAACACATAAAATAATTTCCTCTTTTAAGTTGATCTTGAAATAATTGTGGAGTCAAATGTGACTGTGGAATGAACGGTATCCGCTACTTGATCATGAACCCCAGTAACAACGACCCCAGCTACACCCTTGAAACAAGCTTTGGGGATTTCTAACACAACGATCTCAGTCCAAACGTTATGCACCAATCATCAAGACAAAGCTAAGAACTTGTGGTGTTCCCCCTCCCCCTTCTCGACCATCCAATATAGCAAGTTGATTGAGTTTATCGAAATGATATAGATGACAGTTTCGAGGATAGGGTTGATAATATAGATAGGTTAATCCTCTGTGTAAGTCATGATCATTAAATTGGATGTTCCCAAGAATGACAATGAAGCTTGTTTGCTCGACCATGTTCAAAATAGTTAAATTGCCGAAAAAGATCTGTCTATAGAGTGTATGTGATGGTGCGCGTAATCAATATTTCATTAATACTTCAGGTTGGATGGATATTCCGAAATTTCTATATTTGTGTGTGTTAATGTGGGGGTCCATCATATTTCAGTTATTTCTCAAGAATATAAAACCATAACTATTTAGGGAAATTGATTGGAGAAAAAATATTTTCATAAAAACTATTCTTAGGTATCCCTTCGAGGTACATCTTGAATCACATTATCCCTAAGACATGATTACAAGTTTAGTTTTATCTTACAAGAGCGTTATGTGTTTCCAATTTGTATGGAGTACACAAGTTAAGGCTCAAAATAGGCAAATGAGATGTTTGTTATCGACTTAAGCTTTATAAATAATTTTTTATATTATGTAATTTATTATTCTTGAAATAACACAGATGGTGAGGAATTTGATTTCCAAATATTTGACGAAGGTATTAATCTAAGTTTGAAATTACCTGTATTTTCTTAATGACTCTAGTTATTGACTTTAAAAAAACCTATATAAAAATGACCATATTCAAAGAAAAAGAAATATAGAATCAGAAGCTTTCACATGAAATATAAATGCTGACAATGGATTCGAATATTTAAAAATTAAAATAAATTCACTCCTAGATTTTTATATGGCCTTAATTTACTTGATGCATTTTTATATAATAATGGGGGGAGTGGGATAAATTAATTAAAATTGAAAGCTATTCCAAAAGTTTCGTCTATTATTCGACCGATTTTCAGTTCATATTCAAATATTCAAGTCAATTTATATTTATTGAAAGGATTCAACCCATTTTTAGATATTTTATAAATATACTTGTAAAAGCCATTTTATATCACTCCTAGGGATTAGACGAAATTTGAACAAACTTATCCTGATTCAAGTAATTTTATAGCGATGGGATATTTCTATTGTAATATATTTGCTTGATAGTGGGATCTTGGGATAGTTACATCTATTTGTAGATTCGATTTGTGTTTAGTAATGATGTTTTCAACTTTTTTGATATATTAGGATTGGAATTAGATCTATGATTAGTAATGACTAATGAGATAGTATCCTTGAGATATATTTGTATATTGAGATATTAGTAGCAGAAAACAATATACGAACAGACTAATAATCCAATGTAAGCTCCCTTTCTTATCATTTATACTTAATTATTAAAACTAAATATACATTAACTAGCCTTGTATCTTTTATGAGCATAGCCTACCTTTCTGATAAAAGTCTAGCATATTCAATCTATTTGTAACAAAACCAAACCAGCCTGACGATTGATTCCAGTATGATAGTATTCTTTCTAAGGTTAGTACTTACCAAAACCCCTTTTTTGTGCATCGAGAATAACTAATATGAGCTTCCTTTTTAACTTATTCATCTGGGAGATAAGGAATAATGAGGATGTTCTGGAGGAAATGCACCCAAATAAGTAAGGAGAGAGAATGGGAAAATGACATTAATAAATTACATACTAATACAACTCCCAGTGCATCAAGCTGGGAATCAAATCTCAATCTTCCCATTACTGGAAACCCAGTTTATTATATGCCTATTGCATTGTGACCACTAATTTGTTTTAAAAATTTGTTTATTCTTGCTATATGCAATATAAGAAAGTAAGAAGTATCGTTTCATGACTCTTAGCTGAGCAGCGTAGGGAAGATCTTCGGCCTGATACTGCACCTTTTGATCAAAGCATGAAATTTTACAGAGGGCTAGACCTACCTAATATATGCATTTTCAGATGTGGAGGCCAAAAAATTTCCTATGCGGACAGAAGCTATGATGTCATCAAGATGGAAAACGATTTGAAATGCTTTTTTCCGCAAACATTGTAAATCACTAGCTCAATTTTCGATTTATTTATTTTAAATGAAAGCCCTTTAAATTATCTTTAAGATGAACATATATATATACCTATATATATATTTCCTATTATTTGATAATTAGATAGCTATTTAAAGAAATATCAATAACTAGAGATAATATTTCTTATTATTTCTATCTGATCTATCAAGGCAGACATTTCTGGTCCACAAATCATCCACTTTCGTAATGAAGTGGCATCTATCTGTCAACAAACCCATGGCTCCACCATCGCCCTTTATGAGAGAATTATTATGTTCATGGGCTTGACTGACTCCTATTGCTGAAAAAGGGCCGGTCAGCCGATTGTAGGTTAAATTGATAAAAAATACTTAGATAACTTAGTGTAACTGAACAATCAATAGGCCCTATTTGATAGGTCAATTTTTATATGGTATTGCTTTTTTTAGAGATATGCTTTTCAAAAGTTGTTAAAAAAAACCATCTGAGAAATATACCTTTCCATTTGATTTCTCGAAAAATTTTCTTAAATGCCAAAATGTCATAAAGATAGCCTAACAGTTACTGATCAAACCCCCGCCCCCCCCAAATTTTATGAACTAAATATATATAGCTTTATTTATGGTTCAAACAATATCAAAATTAAAGTACAAGTACAAATTAGGGGGCTGTGTTACCATAAAAAGCACTTCAGAGGGCTTCCAGAGGTGTTTATTATTTATAATTTTTTCNCCCCCCCCTGAAATTATTGGCTGGCTACGGCCTTGGTGTAGGTATAAGCTTAGCAAAAAAATCCCGAGATGCTCAAAAAACCTTTATCTTCTTGTGATTCTTTATTATAAAACGACTTATACCATTTATTTCGAGTTTAAATAAAAAATTAAAAATAATATTAAATAAAAAATAATTATCTATATTAGGCCTAAAAGGAATTTAAAAAAAAATCTTCTTTGAATGTATGAATTAAGAAGAAGGTGGGTTAGGGTGGTGAGGAACTGTGTATTTAAGGATGTAGAAATAATTATTTTTTTTAAATGCCTTTTATTAAATCTATGATTTTTAAGGATTTCAACAAAAACATTACGAGATGGTGCAAGGCAATAGAGCAGTCTGACATCAACTTGTAAATGTTTTTTTTAACAAGGATTACGGCCTTGCAGCTTGTCATACGAAAAAAGTACAATTTACATTTATTTTAGTAAACTAAGCAATAAAAAACATTTACTTGAAATATTTTGTGATTTAACCAATGAATAGAAAGCTATAATAGAAATAATAAAAAATGTTATCACTTGTTATTGATATTTCTTTAAATAAGTAATTATCAACTAATAGGAAATTTGTTTACACTCGTCCTAAATATAATTTAAAGAGCATTCATTTAAAATAAAAAAATAAAAAATTGAGCCAGTGGCTTATGATATATACTGAAAAAAATCATTTATAAGCGTCGGCCATCTTGATGACGTCATAGCTCCTGTCCACGGAATAATTTTTTTGGCCTCCATATCTGAAAATACATATCTTAGGTACGTTTAGCCCTCTGCAAAATTTCACGCTTTTATCAAAAGGCGCAGTATCAATTCCCTACGCTGCTCAACTATCTTATTTTAAGTTATGCAGGCCAATCATTAAGATGCATGGAAGATTTAGGATACACGTTAAAAAACACATGTTTGTATTTTGTCTTAAAACTAATGAGCTGGCATTTTGATTTACACTGGAAAACTTAAAAAGCTTCAATTATTTTATACATTTAAAAACACTTTGAAATACAAAATAATTTTAAATATCACTTTCAAATCAAACATTTTTGAATAAAATTTGATGAAACGTTGTATCAGGACACCCTTAGCAGTACATTTACGCATTTGTGCTTCGTTTTCACATTTGGTTTTATTAAATCAGAATTTCTAAAAAATAACATTAATTTAAACGCAAATACAAGAAATCCTTATTAGTTCATCTCAATTTTCAGGAAATAATTTTTTGCCCCCCCTATACCACTTGATGCTCCATATTTTCTATGAACTGAAACGTCTTGTCTTCTTTTTATAGGCTCAATTTTACAAGCAAGAATTTTCCAGGAATTCTTACTTAAGTCAATTTTCTTCATTTTATTTTAAACGACAGATTATTTTATAAACTAATTTCTCACACTGAAACGATGCCTTAAAAAATATGTATACATGCAGAGATGAAACTGGCATCTTAATTCTGATAAGGTACCTTCATCGTTTCATTTGTAAGAATATCTACTTTGCCAATATTGGCAATGCCCCTATTATGATTCTCCTCGGCATTTCCTGGCTCAGACAACATATACATTCATCTATGAAAGAGTTGATAAGTTTATCTAGATGTATGACTCGGCTGTGTCGTCTGAGTGTGCTCTAGGTTTATCTTTTAAGAGATAAGAACCACATTTTTATGAAGGTGCTCTTCAAGAAGGTATCATTCAGCTGCCCATAAAAATGGCAGTAGAGGAAGCACTTGTGAAGTGCGAATATTATGCTTTATTATTCTTCGCTTGATATGTTCATTTGTTAAAACCGCCATAAAAATAATATCTGAGTTAATAGCTACCATTCACTATTCAAATCATAATATAAATATATAATGGATTGTGGTTTAACTGTGATATATATTTTATTGGCTGTTAGTATCACTTGAGTTGAAGCTATTGAGTATTTTCTAGTTTGATTACTATATTTAGCCTTACAATTGTATAAGGAGTTTGTGTTTTATTAACTGTTATCATTTATTTGGTCTACTTCACCTCCCAAAATTAAGGATATAATTATTTTTATAAAAAAATTAAGTAACTATATATTTTCACAAAACTATTAATTATATTATTATTTTTATAAAACTATTTACTAAACCATAACAGGACATGTCTTGATAACTAAGATAGTAAGAAGGAATAAATGTATACATAGAAATAGTTTAATCTTATTTTAGATTTTTTTTACTCCATTTGATAAGCAAACACACATATTACGCCTTCATATTATAGAGAAATTACTCTAAAATTGGCCGAATTATCTACGTTCAAATCCAATCCCATGAAATTGACGATGGTAATGGTAAGCTTCCTGGCTCGGCTCTGTGCAGTGCATACATACGTTGGTGTGGATTTGAAACCGAGAGAAGAAACAATTATTTTATGATTCTGTAAACCTCATCATTAGTTGTTGCTGAACATGTTTCATTTGATTAGCGTATTCCTATTATGTTTAGTGGTGTGTGCTGTTGGGTAAAGTATGTAAAGAGTTTTTTGTTGGTTGAAGTATGTATTTATAGCGCTAGTAAATGTAAGAAATATTTTGCTGTTCCAGTTATTGGAGTTTTTCTTAAAGGGAAAATCAAGATCTTTTTGACAAAGACGTCGCTTTATAATATACGTGATTAGTGTCACTTAAGGTTACTAAAATAGGTATAAGAATACAATCCAAATTATTTTGAAAATAATTTTCACATCTCAGATGAAGTTTTAGCCAAACTAATGAATTTAGTATCACTTTATATATTTTTTAAAGCCACACATTAGTTAAAGAAGCCATAAGCGGCAAACATAAGCTAGGGAAAACTTTGTGGTATTTAATGACAGGATAGACCCCGGAATATTTGAATTAATCAACTGCTCTCTCTCTCCTCGGGCATTGTGACATAGGAAACCATGTTCATCAATATTCGGCCCTTATTCTTACACAATTTAAATTATTTTTATTCATCTTAGCGTGATTACATTTATTGAAATAGTGCTTACTTCAGTTTTCACAGGCACTAATGAGCTCTATATTAATCAATTAAAGGTATTAAAAATTATATAGTCATGATTTCTCGATAATTTTAATTTGTATGTGAAATTGTAAATGATAAATAAGGCTTGTTATTTTACCCCCTAAAAAAAGCCGTCTTTGCCCTATAACAATGGTTTTATCTGGCAACCCAAGGTCTGAGATTCCTTTTATTGTGGTCCACGAATTTATTGGGAAAGAGATCTAATGTAGTAGAATTGTCTGTTTTATTTAGCCGAGAAACATACAATTTTGACTTATGTGAGAAAAAAATACACGAAAAACCCCAAGTGGTGTTCATTTAATAATAAGCTTTATTGCGATCTCTTTTTATAATAATTTGTGTATCTGGGAGAGTCATATTTCCTTCCACCCCTCAGCCGATCATGATGCGGCTTGCCATTAAACTCGTGGTTTCAATTGTGGCTCTAGGGCACCTTTAAGTTGGAAACCCCCACTCTGTAGTAAGCCACGAGGGGTATATGGGGTTCGAATTGAATCTGCATGAGTCCATACTATAGATTACACGAGTTGGCTTGATCCTCCTCACTCACGTTAGATGTCGAGGCTGAGCCATCAACTTGACCATACTGCACCGCCAACTCTAACTGCTAGAGGCCACAATAGCCAGGAAGAGGGTAGGCGGTAACTATAAGGAATTTCATGTAACAAAAAAAAAGGAACATTTGCAAGTCTAAGAAAATATTGTAAAACAACAGAGATAAATAAATAATACATGGCCTCACAAGGCAAACTGGAGTGTGTTGAAAAACATATAAATATGACAGAGACAGCGCTTGCGCAGTACATTTGAGGATATATTTCACAATCTCAAAGTAAGAGTAGTCCTTGAAGAAGACTATGTTTCAAACAAAAGAGTTATAACATACATTATTTATTTATATGAATTAGTCTGGAAAAGACCAAATAATAATCAAAAATGGTTAATATAATAATAAAGAGCTTAAAGAGCTCCTCTACTTGGTTAACAAAGCGGCTGAATCACCATTGTGAATGCCGACTAAATAGTTAAATTTTAAGATTAAATTTAATTAAATATCAATTATGATCAAATTAAATTACACAAAGGTTTGAATTCCCCGATATAACTCAAACTTCTGTGGGACTATTACTTCCACCACCTTAGAAGTAATTGAGAAGATTTCAAATTGTTAATATTTAACATAATAATATAAAAACAAAGCTATTTTACATTAGAATACCGGTAATTTCTCACTCAACGAATCGGTATGGCTAAAGTTATAACTTATAAGCCAACAAAAATAAATACTCTTGTAATTTATTAAAACAAAAGAAGTCTACAAAATTTTATCTATAAGTTAAACATTATCAAATTTTAAAGTTAAACAATTATTGGTAACCACAAGTGCAATAAAATTTATATTTAAACTAAATATTCCAAGCAAGAAAAAGAATAAAAAGTGGCTACCTACTAATAAGTCTAAATTTAACAAAGAGACTAGTGCCCAAGCGGCAAAAGGAAACATTAAGTGTTCCATAAAACAATTTTACTTTCTAAAATAAATCTTCTAGTGAGAAATTAGTGACGCCTACACAGAACGATTTTAATCACATAATTAAATAAGTGTTCAAACACCCAAACCCATTATAGGTCGATTATATTTAAATATTTAATAAAATATAAAAAGTTTATATTTTTACATCCTGGAGCGATTATATCCAAGTCCATACCAGGACTTCTCGTGGAAGTGTCGGATTTAATAGCCAGCTATGTTAGCTGAGCAACAGCTTTATATAGGTCTAGTTGATGGAAATAGGGGTGGAGGGGGGTTCTTCATATTAAAAGTATAATGCCACGTTGCGAACACGTGCTAGCAGCATGGTTCTCTTGTTAACAACCGTCATCATCTTGACACGTTACCTAGACACGTAGACCGGAACTCTGGTGAGTTGGCAGTTAAGATTGCGTGAGGTTCGTTTGTCGACCGGCTAGGCCAATCAGCGTGGTTCAAGATCACCTAATTGAAGTGACTCTTTGATGCAGCTTTCATAGCTTTGTCAGTCTTCTATTTGAATTATTTGATGTGCACCATTCGTGCGATGGTTGTTGGCCGAGACTATAGGGTGAGTAAAGCACATATTTTAGGCATAGTAAGGTGTTGTAAATGTTTGATATTGCAGGATATCTATATGTGTTGGATTTATTCGGGGCGGGTAGTAATAATGTAACATTAGATATCAATTCTACTGTTACAATAGAGCCAAATAATCGAGTCTGATCCTCTGTCAAACGAGACTCTAGGCTTAGCTCAGTTTTTCTCATTCCCAATAGAGTTTCGTTAAAGATTGGCTAGAAAAACCAGAGTGGATGGCTCCATTAGATTGGCATTCAAAGTGTATAATAGCAAACCTAAAGCTGTTGACAATCTTATTTGTGTATACAAATATAATATTAAGGCTTAGTAGAAACCAAATTTATATATAGAGAGAGATCGACCTCAATGGTATCAGATTAAGGGCCAGTTTTATAGTCAGATTGAGTACGCCTCAATAGTGCAGCCATTTTAGGGGTGAAATGGTGCTAAAAGGGAAAAAAAACATACAAGCAAGTAGCTTTGCACAGTTGTAGTACAATCCCTCTTAATAAACATACTAAAAGTCCCCTAAACCATGCCATGCTACGGCCACCATCTTGGAAAATGGCCACCGTTTTTAAGTTTTTTGCTCATAAGTCACTAACGCTTTGAGATAGCCTAAATAATGTCGAGTAATAAATTGAAAGGCGTAATGAAAAACAGAGTTTGGTATACAACATATTGATCTAGCTATACTGGTTTAAGAAATATCAGTTTTCTACTAGTCAATATGTTGGTGCTTCCGCACGGAAAATGTATCATGTGGGACATTACTCAATCACCAGAAAGCATCGTTCAATGAGATGGGGTTTACAAACCCCCAAAAATATCTCTTCTACAAATCGTTTCACAGATTTAAACTTTATTTAATAGTATCATACCATTATGATACATAATTACCTTACAAAAATGGTATGTAGTTGATGTCCGAATTGGCAGGTAAATATTTCAGTAGCCTGACACTGAGAAGAAAAAACAAAGTAACTCCTCTGGCTGCGATGCATTCGGGAATTAAAGTACGAGACAATATTGCAGTGGTAACTACCCAATAGTTATTTCATAGAATTGTTTGCGCTGTCAAATATCATAATCAATTAAATAATTGCTTCCGATATGATTTGGCTCCAAAGCCTCCTTCATTCTTTGATAGTATCACCTTGAGGAAAGGTGCCAAGTCCTCCTTAGTTTCAGCTTTTAAATGTGAAGAACACCTCTCGAAGGTACCAGAGCAGTGTGTGTATGTTTTGGATGGTGGTCACATTTGGTATGCTGTTGTATGGCCCATTACAGTGACGTATGGTGCTTTTCTAGAGTGTTACATGTCATATATAGCCTTCTCCAAAGAGATCAGAATTTGAGGACAACTGTTTTAGTTTTCAATGACTCATCGTCTATCAAAGAAGTAATCGCTGCAGCAAGGAAGAATTAGTTGCTTCATCTGTACGATATAAAAAAAAGTCATACTCTTGATGAGTATCGTTACAATTGGTATAAATAGCTAAGTGGCATGCAAAAATTAGGTTCAAAATTTGATCTTGCTATGTTAGTCCCCACCAGTGCGTTGCCATACAAAATTTCTATTAAGTATATCTACAAGTGCAGCAATGGAGGGGAAATGTGTTACAGGCTACAAATTGGGGCTGGGCTAAGTGTAACAACATATTGAAGCCAGTCTGCACGGACCTTCAACCTGCTCCATCTACAGTGATGAACCTCATCTCTTGTGGGTATGAAGTTACTTGTACAAAGAACTGTGAGTGTTTGAAATCCGGGCTTCCTTGCTTAGCAATGTGTGGCAATTACCAAGGACTTTCTTGTGATAACTGCCCAAAAGTTCATGAATCAACACAAAATGAAGATGAAACAGATAGCTTTGCATTTAATTTATATTAGAGAAAAGGTATGAGCTTTACTTTTTATTATTTGTTATACAAGTTTTTTGATCCATAAATATAATCAATCCTATACTATGTGATACTAAGTATACATTTGAAAAATATGCTTTAACAATGTTTAATAGCAACTAACTACAGCACTTCAATAAATACATTATTGATTTGTCTTTACGATTTGTCAATTATGTATCACTGTAACCTCATTAGATACTGACTTTAATTAAAGTAATGAAATAGGGAATGCCATATAGTCCAGGGAAATTGTACGATAAATTGCCATGTTAATGGAAAAATTAATAAAGTTTGGAGATTTGGCAGGAGCATTGTTGAAGGTATTAAAAATGAAATAAAAGTAAGTTCTCTCACCTAACGTGGTAGCTTCCCCCTTAAAATCGGAACCCTTCCCCCCAAATACGATTAAGCTCATTTATCTAATGAACCGTTTAGTTTCATGAAAATATGCGGGTGTAAAAAATGTTTGAATTAAAATTTACAACAATAAAATGTTCTATTCATGTTTTGCGTGCAATGAATACTACTCACTAAAAAGTGGTTCTAAGACGAGATTAAGTTGGATAGCACTGTTAAATTCAGGCCTATCCCAGTTTTTATGTATAATTTACTCGGTAACTACTAATTTTACTCGAAAAATCACTAGGACTTAAATTGTTGAGCGGTAAATTGTACATCGAATACGCCATTTTATGTTTATTTTTTTTTTTTAATTTTCCGCTATCCGAATTGTGCTCAACAACGTACTCTTCGGCTTCAGTGCCCCATATGACGGCCATGCGTACGCCAGAGCAATTCGAGCATATTTCTTGGCGTACACTGCTTTGTCTAAAATAATTCTCAAATAAATAGATATTGAAGATGCTAACAAAGAAAGCATAAAACAAATTCTCATCGATTTTAAAACCACTCCACCTAAGTTTGACGATACACAAAGAGATCTTACTGTTGAAAATCTAAAATTGAAGTTTTCTGAACACATTGAAAAGCTACGAGAACTGGGGAAAATAGCACAGTTATTGCTACTTTTAATACCACGATGCATTTGATTGAATCGGAGCGTATGGGTAGTTGGGAGTTGCATCTAATTTGTGTTAAAACTATGCTTTCAATTTTTCGTTCACGTGGACATTTTTTTTACGCCAAGTCTTGTCAACTCTACCTTCAAGATATGAATTCCTTGCAGTGAAAAATGCCGGCCTAGAAGTTCCAAAGACTAACAGGAGAAGCATTCGTCGTGCTGAGAAGCACTGGTGGGGTGTATGGTCAAGTATGACCATAGAGCAGACTCTAATGAAAAACATGAAAAGTTTTGGAGGTATCACCCATGGAAGAGGCTTCACTGACATTGTTCTAAGCAAATGGATCTTTGGATTGCCAGTAGCGTATCATGTGTGTGCCAGTATGTAGAGATAGTATGCATTAAATACTACACGTCAAATTGCGAGATTTAAGAATGGGTAAATACAAAGATGACTGTGAAAATATTATGCAATGGCTACAACGACATTAGACATTCATTAATAACTCCAATATTTTATCACTATCCAATGGTATTGTCGCTACAGAAGACATAATTGCTACAGAGCAAAATAGAGTGACGAAAAATCACTAAACGATACTGTAACAGTAGGGAGCCTGTGTAAGCTTTTAAGATGAGTCATTCAAATCGGGCAAAGCCAATTTCCTTCACGGACAACACGATTAAAGTAAAAGACAACGACATTCATATTGATTCAACCCTGCTGTTTCAACGAATTATCTGCATTGTTCATTTGACCCAGGATTTGAAAACATGCTTTAGTTATGATCTCGCTTCAATGCATTTTTTCATATTCGAAGAAAAAGGTTTGATGATAAAAACAAAAATATCATTTTTGTATCAAATTTTAATACTGTTGAAGAAGGGTCTGTCAACTTCACTGACAGTGAGTTCGTGATTGATGGAGGTTATTCGGTTTACCACTAAGTATGGCCAAAGCGAGGGACATTTGCGAACATTTAAACCACTTGCGTCGATTACGTTAGAACCCAATATGGTCAAAGAGTAACCGTTATATTTGATGGTTACTCATATAATGCTAATAGCACAAAAAGTATGGAACGTCAAATACGCCCAATGCAACGTATATCACCTGAAATTATTTTTGATGAAAATACGGCTGTCTTCAAAACACAACAGAAGTTCCTGAGTAATCTCGTCAACAAGGAGCGTTTAATTTCTCAACTAGTTGAAAAAATTTAAAGTGAAGAAATTAGTCATTGTTGCCGTGGATAATGCTGACTTGATAATTGTACAAACTGCTGTCAAAAACTTTTAGCAGTGCGAAACAGCTGTTATCATAAGGTAAGAAATCAACCTACTAACTCTTGCCATTACTCTTTCTTCTTACAATAAAGATATTAAATTTCTGAAATAAGAAGAGGGGTTCAGTAACAAAATAATTTACAGTTTTCTAAATTTGCATTCGTTGAAACTTTTGAAGAATTGCAATGAAGCAATGCTATTTACTAACGTTTTTGGCGGTTGCGATACAACGTTGGGTTTTTTTTTCCAAAGGAAAGGCAGAGATAATCAACTTACTCAACAGCAGAAATGATTTGCAAGATATTGTGCCAATCTTTAATAGTCAATAAGCAAGCCATGAGGAAATCGCAAGAGCAGGAGAGCAATTTATTCTTGCTTTAAACAAAGTTCCTCTTGTAGAACAAAATCTCGACCACTACAGATTTTTAGCCTTCAACCAACTGGTTGGTAAAGCAGACAATACTGTGTTGATGTCTAAACTACCTCCAACTTCTACTGCTGCGCGTCACCACTCCTATAGCGTGTGTTACCAAATTCATAAATGGCAAGGCAATTCATTAAATCCTACACAGTGGGGATGGAAAAAAGCCGGTAACATCCTATCACACATTCCTACAACCGAATCACCAGCCCCAGCATAAATTATAACTCTGATTTCATGCAGCTGCAAATTAGGATTTGGAAAAAGATGCAGATGTGCAAAAGCTGGTCTACGTTGTTCAACAATTCGCTACTATCCGTGCCCAGGTCTACCTAAATGCTGAAAAAGCAGACACTATCAATGGTTATGTTGACGCTGGCATGCTATGATTTGCTTGATTTAGAATACACCTAATTTTATCCCAGTAGATTAGACCTATAGGGGAAACCATATTTAAAAAACGCACCAACTGCTCTACTTCAAGGGTAGTGTGGAAATGAGCTTGAAATATGAAGTGCGTAGTAATTCTAGTAAACCTTTAAAAATATAACGAGTAATTTAAAAGTTAAACATAAAATGGCGTATTCGACGGACAATTTATCGCTCAACAATTTAAGTTCTAATAATTTTTCGCGTAAAATTAGTAGTTTCCGAGTAAATCATACATAAAAATTGAGATAGGCACGTATTTAACAGTATGCTCCAACTTACCCTTGTCTTAGAGCCGCATTTACACGAGTAATAATCATTGCACGCAAATAATGAATAGAACATTTCTTTCTGTAAATTTTATTTCAAACATACTTTTAAACCAGCATATTTTCATAAAGCTAAGTGGTTCAGCAGATAAAGCAGCATAATCGTATTTTGGAGTGGTTTTTCCAGTTTTAAGAGGGGAAGCTACCACGGTGGGTGAGATAACTTTATTTAATTTAATTTCTAACGCCTTCAACAATGTTCTTGCCAAGTTTTAAAACGTTTTGAATTTTTCCGTTTGTAAAACTTAATTTCACTGGACTAATACTCACATTTGGAAATACATATATTCAGGCAAATTGATCGCATAAGTGGTCATGAATGCCCACTTGCTAAATTTACCGCTTGAAAATGTAAACATATGTTATCTCTTGAGGTGATATTTCCTAAACCAGTAAGGATGGATCACAGTATTTTACACCCAAATGTGTATTTGTTTAGGCTCTATAATTCATTACTCTACGTTGTTTAGGCTATCTCAAAGCGTCAGAGATTTTTGAGCAAAAAACTTAAAAATGGTGGCCATTTTCCAAGATGGCGGCCATAGCTCAAGGTTAATCTTAGGAGACTTTAAGTATTTTCATTAAGAGGTATTGTTCTAAGTACATGCAAAATTTCTTGCTTTTATGATTTTTTTTCCCTTTAATTTCTTAAAATGACTGTAGACTACTAAAAGTGGGGTGTCGCAATAAATACATGAGGACACACCTACCTAGACCAGAATGGAATGGGCCAGTTTCATATGAGAAACTGGACCATTCCTTTAGAATTCAGGTGGGTGTCGTTTTGCATTTAGTGTAGCACCGCACTTGTGGCGTACTCAATCTGACTATGAGACTGGCCCTAAGTGTTAGCCTCAGGACCCGATGTTCGTAGGTTCAAGACCGGCTGGGGTCAATGGATTTTTATTTCGGAGGGGGAAGTAAGGCCATCGATTGTGGCATGTAGCAGAACCCTGGAATGTATATGAATATACCTTTACTAGCCAAATTGTTAGCCCCTTTCGCTCATGTGCTGATATAATCAGTCGGTTCAGAAAGTACACTTTAAATAAATAATATTGCTAGAGTGACGTCATATACAATGCAACCACCGAAGTAGATAGCTATTATTTTATTAAAGATCGATTTTGTCATTCGACATTTATTTTTTGATCCAAAATAATTGTGATTTAAGGAGATTTGGTAACTCACTTGAACACACATTTTCATTTCATAGGGTAGATCAAAAACAGTATAGCCATAATCTAAACCTATTTTTATTTTCTCACAAACAATTTTCTCAAAATCTACTCAAACTATTTTAATTAAATTTTGTATCAAGGCATTGTTTAACATTGCAAGCAAAATGACATTTTTCATTTTTGCATGAAAATTAATGAGCGTCTACTTCCATTTATTTTGAAATATGAAATAACCTATCATTACAAAGTTGTAGTACTATTTAGTTGAATTATATGTCTATATGGCCAATAGTATTTGAGTAACATAATGGGCAAACTGGGCAATTGCCCATGGGTGCTTGGTGGGAATAATTGAATTTTTGAATTTTATAATTTTCATAAAATCTCTTGAATACAGTGACTGGACGGTATGCTCACTCTTCAGTGAGTCGACAAACAGATGAGAAATTCTCCAAGGTGAAACTAAAACAAGTAATTCTGAAATGAAACTGCTAACAAAACCCTTGTTAACAACACGGTTGTCTGCAAGACATGATGCACGCAGAGCACTGACGGCATTATACAACACTTTTCTTTCAGTTGCAAAAAAAAAAATTGAAATAATTTATGCGAAAAACTGGAAACACGGGCTGAGGCTGAAAGTTTGTATGCTAACTTTGTTAAGTTGGGGACACAAATATTAACCAAATTTGGACAGAGATTCTAAAATGGTTTGAAAAGGGAGCAAGAGTCTTCTAAGTATTACGACTAATTTGAATGACGTAGTCCTGATGTAAGAATTCACTTCACTAAGAACTTGTATGAAAGAGCTTAGAGATATATTTGACTAGTATAAATGTGTGAAGGGCAAAATATATATGGATGTGAAGAGTATGGAAATGAAAGAAAAAGAGTCAAGAGGAGAATACTACAGTGTGATGAGGTCAACAGAGACAATTAATCGATATTTGACTGAAGATTTCAGGATTCACGCATTTTTGTTTACTATTGATAAACTGGTTGTGGAGCTTTCATGCAGGATATCTGCACATTCAAATTTCTGTTTAAGATTTGGCTTTCTTAGTAAATTAACTTCGATGCCACTACATGATATTAGAGAATGTGCCAGGAAAGCTGTTGAAGCATATCCTGACAATGTGGATAGTGAATTCATTGAAGAGTCTGTCCATTTCCATGAGTTCCTCAAAGAACTAACTGGATGAAGAGTCACCTGGAAATTTATTGAAAACTATTTGAAGCAAAGGCCTAATTGCTACACTTTCCTCCAGATTTTATTTTATTCCTTCTACCAATACAAGTTTTGAACAGTCTATATCAGTTCTGAGAAGGATGAAGAACTACTTACGAAACTCAACCAGGGAATATAGACTTCCAGGGATGGCTTCTTTTCAAATGAATGCTGAATTGTTGGATACCATTGCGTTTGACAATATATTTCACAATTTTTCTGCAGTAAAATCGTAGAAAGTGGACTTGTAAATAAGGACTGAGAAGATTATATACAGATAGTGAGTGGAATGATCAACGACTTTTGCTTGTTCCTGGTGAGGTTTTTATTTTAACTAAAATTTTAACTATTACCTATTTTAAAAATTGATTTACATTTTTATGATTACCTGATGTTCTTCATAAGTAGAAGTAGTAAATTTGCCTGAATTAAATCATTTGAGATTCTTCAGTATTTGATTAATTATTTACATTTTTTTACTTTACATAGTAACATAAACTGGGCTGTAAGTAGGAAAGCATGGAATCTGTGTGGAGTGTAAGTGAATGTTGGTAAAAGAGAAAGGGAGGAGGATAAATTATAGACAATTATGTAAATGAATGATGAAAAATAGGTGTGTTTTTCAGAATGGCTCAAATACTTACTACTGTATCTTACGCATATCTTTCTTAATATATATAATTCTTCTGTACGTGTATATGTCACTGAACTCCTCCTAAACGGCTGGACCGATTTTGATGAATTTTTTTGTGTGTGTTTGAGTGGGTCCGTGGATGGTTTATATTCACAATTGAACCCGGTAGGTGGCGCTGCAATCGGGCTCTAGGAATTTTTTTATTTTTTAGGGATTTTTTTAAATTAATTTTTTTAGATTTTTTGCATATCAGAACATGTAACCTCAAAATTTCACCCCCCACCACCACCACCCAATATTTATAGTAATGAATATAATATTAATAATTGACCGTTAAAAAAATCATGTTCATCAATAATTGACCGTTAAAACCTTCTGAAAAGTTCATGAATAATTGAACTTCTGAGAATAATTCATAGTTATGTTTGTTTTTCGATACAGCTGATATTTGTGGAGTTGTGGGCGAAATGCCAAAAATGAAAAGATGTTTTATTTTGTATGTTGTCTTGACAAACACT
>CABFWB010005171.1:0-14739 GCA_902151455.1 Timema bartmani | reverse complement strand
TCTTAGGTGGACAAAGATGCGCCTCTTTTCTCATTGATTCTATATCATTGTATATTATTTTATGCGTGTTCTTATGTGGAGTGGTGATGATACAATGTACATTATTCCGTTCAGAAATCTTACGAGTTTATAGAAAGAGAGAGAAAGTCTGTGCGGTGTGCCGTACCATTTATTTGTTTTAAGTAAATCATATTTATTGTGACGACTGATGACAATATTTCCTTATTTAAATAATATAATCAACATTGAGTTTTTAACAGTTAATTTTGTAGATAAAAAATTATGTCGAGACTTTTAAAAGAAAAACATTAACTTAATGTTATATATAATCTTAGCTGGGTGTACTGAGGTAGTTTTTCCTATACGTCCTCACACTTTTCCTCAACGCAAATTTGGGTGCATTTCCTCTATATTCTACCTCACCTCTCCTCCCTTAGTGCTATCAAATTCTGATAGCCAGGATGGGTAGTTAGACGCGGTGCAAAAATAAAACTAATACCTGTTCCAAGAAAACAATACTCGTGTAGGGCCTATTGAGGTGAAAATGTAGACAGATGGAGTTGAACCAGGGTCCTCACGCTTGTAAATGAATTTCTCATACCACTATGCCACGTTACCGTTCGGTTTGAAACACCTGAGGTTTCTAGGCTAGAAGACAGAGTGACATAATGCTGCAGTCCTACCGATATTAAATATTTATCCATACCGCGAGACGTCTATGCACACAAAGTGGTTAATAGATCCCATAGGGGCCCCTTATTTCCCTCGGTAGAACTTGTACTTACCCATCCGACGTGGCCAACTTTCTCGAGTGTTTCTGCGAGTACTGCAAGCCGTTTCACTAATGTGGGTATCGGGTGAAAGCTGAAATGATTGTTTGTATCCTGTAAAGGAGTTACGACCGGCAGAGTGGCCATAGTTGTTAGTTAACACTCCTGTCTCTAAAGTGTACTATAAAACCCATTAGAGCGTGAACACTGGTTTTCAATCTTATCCCCACGTCAAGTGTTCGTACATTTATTTCCTCTAAAACTACTCACCCAACTCCTAACCCATCAATTAAGTCGTTAATATCCCCTTGTATTGACCGTTGGCCCCTGCTAATTAATAAATGCATAAATGGCACGACGCAAAATTTGTTCAGTGTCATACAAAGTCTATTGTAGTTTGAAACAAAATGTTCAAAAATTGACTATCAGTAAAATACCCCTAAATGATTCTTTCTTCAGACAACAAGCTCACTGTTATTTTGTTATATAAAATACTCCCCAGATACCTATTTTTAGCAAAATCGTTTAAGCCATATTTATGAACCACTTCAAATTTTTGAAAATCAGTAACGAATAAGCTATCCTTAAAGGATTTTTTTTCTATAAATATCATGAACCCAATATTATTTTTATTTAAATTGCTCCTTAAGCATACAGTTTAAACAAAATAGTCCAAGCCATTTTGTAAAAAAAAAATCTAATTTGAAAATAGTAGTTATCATTAAAATACGATTAATTTTAAATCCAAATTTAAAATCACGATTTCGCATCAAGGTATGACCACATAACATTGAAATATCAAGTTTTAAAAAAATCATAAAATAGATAGACCTAATGGTAAGACACTTTTCTTTTAGATAAAAGGTCAAGTCTATAATAATCTCGAGGCCGTAAATGTTCCCAAATTATAAAGTAGAACGTGTCTTCATTCAAACAGCTGATGTAGGGTAAATGATTAAAATAATGACAATGATAAATTTATAATATATTGTAGGGATAAATTAGTTACAATATATTTTTAATGTAAATTTAATTACAATATAAATTAAATTAAAATAAATATAGGTATTATATTTGTACATTTTTAAACATAATATTTTTTTTAAATAAATGTATAAAAGAATTGCAATAAAAGTGAAAAGAAAATTTAATATGTATTATATTTGTACATCTATAATCATAATTTATGTGAGAAATGGAACTACTTGTGTGACTTTAAAATGTCATTGAAATAAATAGCAATTTTAGTTATCATCTACTTAAGCCTCCTTTCACACTAAAACGATTTTATTTCACATTTTTCATATCATAAAGAGCAGAGAAGGCTTGATCGAACAATTTAGTTGTTGGAAAAGGCATCAAATGTTTCAATGCTTTTGCTGAAAGTTCTTTGTGCTAACTGACGAGAAAACTAATATAAAAGTGAATTTCCAAATTCTCCTCTCAAAGATGTGGGCTCAAGGGGTGTGACCAACCCCCTTTTTTAGGCCTAATTTCTCGTCGGGCTATTAATATGGAAGGAATCTCCATTGTGTTTAGTACATACCAGTGATTTTACCCTTTTATATAAAATTTATTAAGATATGTTTATGTACATTCTAATATTATCCTCCCATCTGCATCTAGGTCTTCCCAATGGCCAGTCAGTACCTTGAACATGGTTCTAGATTCTTAAATTCTTGCTGCATAACTGCCCACCGTACTCTACGAGACTTTATTATCCTAACAATGTCTTGTGATGTGTACAGGGTATGTAACTTATCATTATGTAACCTTCTCCACTCCCCAGAAGCCTAATCCCTTTTTGGACCAAACATTTTTCTATTGATTTATTCATTCATTCATTCATTCATTCATTCATTAAACTACAGTTTTAATTATATTAATATTATTATGGGATCGCCTATTTGGTCTTTAGACCAGAGTTCCTGGCCACAGGGGTACCGAGTTTTATCCCCGGCACTTCCAGAATTTTTCTGAGAAGCAGTGGGTCTAGAACAAGGCCAATCTCAGTCCAGTGAGGACAAATGAGGAGCTACTTGACTAAATAAGTAGCAGCTTCAGTCTAGAAAACCGATATAAACGCCCGGAGGGTTCATTGTGTTGACCACATGAAAACGTTTATCGGTAAATGTTGTCACTATCATTGCTATTGGTGGCAATTGCTCGGTCTGTATAGCTAGATTGTGGGCTCATGTCATGGAGTTTATTATATTTTATTATTATTATTATTATTATTATGGTTTATTTACTTTATTCCTGAGCCAAACTGATTATCTATGTTCAAACTATTGAGTATCATTAAAGTAAACACTGAAATATGAAAACTACGTTTTATTTTATTTTTAATAAGTTAGTAAATATAATATATATTATAATAAATACTATATATATATATAATTTATATAAAATACTCTCTGTAAGAAATAATTGTGTTTACTGATGGTGACTTGGAGCTCTCAACACAGTGTATTATTCAGTGTAACACTAGTAAAGTACTTTTGCTATTTAAACTATTTGATTAATTTATATCTACAATATTAATCATATTTCCGTTTGTGTGTGTCTCTATCTCAAGTGTCATAGTGAAAAAAGTGACCTCAGTGAATTTAAAATATATATGTCTTAGAGGAGGTATTTTTTATAAAAAGCATTTGAATATGACAGCTCCATTTTGTGGAAGTGGTCAATCTTATTGTTTACTTTGAGTCTCAAATAATATAATGCACATTTAATGTGGTTTTTTGTCACCATGTCGCATCATCCGTCCAAGTTATATGGATATTAACTAATTACGCTATTGTGTTAGTGATGAGTAAGGTTGAATTTATAGGAAGTGTACCTGCATTTGTGTGGACGGAGAGTTGAAAACCATTTAGGAAAAAGACTCCCTCATTAGGCTACAATAAACCGGAATTAGAACCCCAGTCTCCTCGTTATCGACAGTTCAGTATATTGCGAAAGTGACTTAGTCCATTCTACCACCTAATTGGGTTACACTCCATAAGCTATGTGAGTATGTGAAGGTTCAAAATCTCAAAATCAAATACAGCAAAGATTCGTTTTTGATTCGAAATTTGGAAACCTATCACTCGAAAGATTCTAAGTACTTTAAATTTAATATCCATGTAACAGATTCATATTCAGTGGAATGTAGTTCGAATTTCAAATTCAAACTTATGATAAGTTAAACTTTTTATAGAAAATAACATGGACCTGTTATTAAAATATACTACAAAATTTGGTCAGAATATTTCAGGTCAGCCATGTGGTTGCAATACATTTCATTTTTTCATTTTAATGGATCAACTCACATTCTGTGTCTTACCATAGAAACTTGCGAATTTGTCCAGTCATTGCCTAATCACTGTTCTTAATTAACCTATTTTTATCAACTCAATTTATAAACGTAGATAGAATTTAACTTAATGTCAAATTGGAATTAAATTTGAAAAATTTAATTATAAAATATTTGATTCAAATGGTTTCAAAAGCGTACCATAATATACGATTTGGATTCCATTTAAGTTAGTAAGCAAAGATTCGATTTTGATTCGAAAGTGAAAATCAGGCTTATGGTTATGGTAGAATATTGTTATTTTATTATGTTTCAAAAAATAATATTATTTATCAAACACATAATTATATTTTCCTCTATTGGAGGATTACCACAAAAAATTATCAAAATAACCTCAAATTTATTGTCAAACATAGCCTTAACTGAAATGCCCTTTGAAACATGATTTTAACTCGAGTATAATGAACATGATTTAAATTTCCCGCCATTTTAATCTCTCCTCAGTTTATGCAATGTGTTTTTTTCCCAAGCTTTGCCCTGACTCTCAAAACTCACTTGGTTTTTAAAACCCCCGCTTGAATTTAAATCTCCCGCTTTGCCTTAAGTTATCTTGAATTACCTATAATTCTGCTATTGGATCGAAAAAGAGGGAAATAAGTAGATTGGAAGTAATAGTGTAACGTTAAACACACCAACTAGGGGAAAAAAAAACCCAAGGGCAATGAACGATGAAATTGTTAGTGTGAGGTAGCCCGAGCACATTTGAACAGAGTATGTCCAATGGATATACGCATGCGCGAACGCTTTATAAAGGGAAAATATATTAAAAACTTGATCGCAATTGTAACGAAAAGCGTTCTTTTACTTAGATTCGTTTTCCGCAAGCCTTTTAATGAAACTCTTATGGTCTATAAATAAAATTAAGAAACAAAACGTATATTAAATTTATCTTTTTGGAAGAGAAATTATTATTTTCTTAATTTTTAGTGAAAATAAATATTTTCTTACTTAACCTTCCAACCCTATATATAGGCTCTAGCTATCAAAGGTCATCTTTTACAAAGTTGCGTGGAGGTGATACGAGCTTGGGTTAAAAGTACTTCAATTTTAGTAATCATTATATTAATATTAGTAAATTTATTTTATTCTAGTTATAAAAATGTTCAATTTTACACTTTAAATTATTATTAATGAATATCAACATACAGGCTGCAAATCATTGTAACTACGGTATTGTCCGTATGCAGGGGATCACATTTCAACTATTTAATCACTCTCAAATAATTTCAATAAATTAGTCTATTAGTATGGTTATTAAAATGTAAAACTGTTGGACTCATTTACACAAAAATTAAGTAGATTGAGAGATAGACCTACATCAAAGGCCTATACACATTACATTAGTAATAAATACTAGGATGCTTTAATAAAGTGGCGAATGATGTATATATTTATAAACGGTTGTGTTTTCTTTGTTGGAAAATGCTCTATTTGTCTTTTATTTCCGTATTTTTTATAACATTACTGTTCTAATTAAGTTTTTCATTTATTTTTGAACTCTGAAAGATGTTTAAATGCGGAACCGAACTTCCTTTCTGCATGACATATAGTTACTGATAAACACATTCAATAAACAGAACGCTAACGGTTTTCTGTCGAAGTGCAGAATACATTCACCTCATTATTTTATATTTCCCCTCTCTTTCTCTCTCTCTACAAGTCCCTCTAGGAAGAGTAAAGCGTTCACTGACCTAGCTTAACATGAAGTTAAAAAAAATAATCAAGTGCCAACGGTTGTGCGCAGCTGCGCTGTACCGTATGCGCAAGAGTTGGGAAGTCGCAATATACAAATTGTTGGGATAGGTCGGCTTCAGTTGCAACGCTCTACGCCTCTCGACACGTTTATCAACAATATTTTACTAGGTGCGATTATTTTTTTATTTCTTTTTGTCTAATTTTCGACAGAAAAAGAGAAAGTGAGTACTGACGAAATAGTTATTAGAGTAGGTCAATTAATTTTTATTGTCTTGGTTATTTGGTAGTTAAAATATTAATGTACTATTGAGTTGGCATATTTTGAACCAAATATGTTAAATACACAACCATTACATATACAATTTCATAAGAAACACATTTTATAGTAAATTGCATGTGTTTTGTAAATTACTAATTTAGTTTAATGTTTAGTTTTTTTAATATTTTTAATTTGTGCTAAAATTAGCACTGTAATAAATAATTTGAAAATATTACAAAATTATATTGTTTTGTTGGTTAAAGGTAAGTTATGAGTAAAACGGTTTATTTTTGGGCAAACATTATTGCTTGGTAATATTGATTACAACTGGAAGAACTAATCTAGTTTATGATGATTTTAGACTAATATTATTTTTTGTTTATTTTGTGGGCGTGAAGAGATTGCTTTGCGGTATGTCGACCCATCTTGGCTGGGGAATTGTTCCAGCGCAGACGTGGCGGAATCTCTCTTGTCTGTGAGTACTGGAGGTCAATGCTTCTTACAGTGGGTGTTGGGAGAGGTTGGGTGGTGGGGTGGGTAGTCCTATCGGACAGGGGGCCGGGGCAAGGGGCTCCAAGGAGGTCTGGAGGGCATCTAGCTAGCGCCGCACAGCGACTGATAAATGAACCAAGGCTTTAAAAAACATTACCTTTAAATTGATAATAATCTAATCAAGTTTTACTTGTTTTATTAAATATATATATTTCTCGATCATATGTCAAGGGTTTATTAATGTATCTAGAGAAGGATTCTGGTGGGAAGAACAGTATCTTACAATTAAATTGTTAAATAAAACTAATTTGAAATATTTATACGTCAAGTAATGTGAATTGAAACCTTCACTTTAAATAAATAAAAATACCTATATAATATAATAGTAAAATGTTATCATTGTTGAAAGCAAATAAAATATTTTTTTTATTTTAAAACTTTCTTTCTACCAGAATCCAACTATAAATTATTTTCATATCGAGGAATGGGGGATTTGGGGTGGGGGCTACTTGCTGTTTTATATATAGTAGCTTATTTATTTTTCCTGGACCATGTGTTAAGAGTGATAAACCTCAACTTTAGGGGACGCAGGATTGCTTCTGAGAGGAAATGATTTATTCTCTGTAGTACCATACAAATTTATCCTACGATTCAATTAAAATAGATGTAGACGCTAAGTATAGTTGTGTTTTTTTGTGTCACCGCGTTTCACTACCCCTTCGGGCTATAAGCATATGTACTAATGTTTAAATGTATGAAGAAGAAGAAGAAGAAGGTTCACTTCAGAAGAGGTTTGCACAAATTTTAGTAGAGGGTGAGTGGAAACACATTTAGGAAAATAACACTCTCAGTACATCCGACCGTGATTTGAACCTCTATGGCCACGTCATCGGCAGTCAAGTCCATTTAGAGACTGACAAGCGTGCGAGCAAGCGCGCAAGCGACTGGGTGGCCAAACTGGTGAGCGCGTGATTAGCAGACAGCTCTCGATAGTTGTTGACGAGGAGGCTCCGAATCTTTGCTCAGTGAACTGAGGGTGGTTTTTGACAAGTGATTTATTGTTGTGGTTTTCTCCTTCTCTCTCCACGCTAATGGTGATTCTTATTTGTAAAGGCCTACTTTGATAATATTGAAGTATTTTAACATATCAGTTTTACATATATATATATATATATATATATACACATATAAGTATGGTTTATTATCTTAACAATTATATTAGGCCGTTAGTAGCAAGTGTGCTAATTCTATCGATATTAATAAAAAATGTCAAAATGAGAAGTTTTCCTAGCACTCAATGAACCAGCATATAATAATATTGCCTAGCGCCTGTAAACTAGACTGTACCGGGTCAAGCGCGCTCGCTTAAAAAATAGAACCAGTTCTATCTTTCAAGCGTGCGCGCTCAGTCTAGCCACCTCATTACAACCAATGTGTTCTATTTTATATTTTAGTCGCTCGCTCGTCCAGTCTGCCGTCCCCTTAGAGTTAGACCATTTTACCACCCAAGCGGGCGAAGGTGTGTTTTTTTTAACATAACGTCTTATTACATGTTCAGGTTATACACATACATGATAATAATTACTCTGATGGGGTAGGGTAGTTGAAGGAAGGATTAAGAGGTAATATACCCGCATTTGCGTGGAAGGCGAGTGAGAAGCCATTTAGGAAAAGCTATCTTCAGTGGACCCATCCTGGTATTTGAATCCTGATCTTTCCATCATCAGCAGGCCAGTCTAGCACGAGAGTAACGCCTCAGACAGGCTGACAATTTAGCTCAGTTGGTAGGTAGCGTGTCTGTCTACTCAGCTAAAGGTTCCAAGTTCGATTACCGGCATGGTAGAAAGCTTTATCACTGGCGAAATGGGGGTCTCTCCTTTCTCAGTAATGAATTAATGGCCGGGGGTTAGGTGTTGTGTCTGTTATAGATTTAAAATAGTTTATAAGTCGTGTAGTGATATTTTCAGTCGGTTCTTAAAGTGCAAGTTAAATACCTCAAATAAAAGGAAAGTGGTGCATTAGACCGTTCGGCCGTAAGTAGCCTAGTGGACCGCTACAAAAACACCTTTCCTGAGGGTCATGAATTTTGGTGTGATGATTGGAGCCTATCAATAACGTTTCTGTTTTCTAATTAGGGGAAACATTTGGTTTTAATAAAGTGTGATTGCAGCGTGACGACGTGGGCAAACTGCCGAGAACAAAGGCCATCGCTCATAAAGAGCCCATCCCACACCGACTAACCACGATATTAATGTAGATACAATATAATTCTAGAACCAAAAAACGTATTCTAGTGCGGTTTTCTGTATCCTTCACTTGACCACAGTGAAATTGGGATCAGTTTAAAATATTTTAATTTAATCTATTTTTCAATTTTATTGTATGTTTTTAATATGGTGAAACCTGCTTCGATGGCCGCATGGTCTAAGGTGTCACTCTCGTGTTAGGTTAGACTGCCGTTGTAAGAGATTGAGGTTCGAGCCCCGGTTGGGTTTACTGATGGTTTTTTCATAACTAGTTTTCCACTCTCCCTCGACGCAAATGCGGGTACATTTGTTCTAAGTTCAACCTTCCTGATCCTTAACCCATTAGCGTAATTAATATATATGTGTATAGCCTGAACAGGTAGTGAGACGCGGTGCTACCAAAAAACCTGTCTCAATTCCATTGTTTTCTTAAGTAGAATACAGGTCACCGCTCCACGATACGTCTAGTTCAAGCTGTATTTTTTATTCAAGTTAGGTGATATCTAAGAGGTGAGATGGTCTCTTAAGTGCTAGAGCTGTTAGAATATCTGCATGGTTATCTAATTATCACCATCCTAATTCCCGAGAAAGAATTGAACATGTATCATCTATAAAATAGTTGTCTACTCTTTTGGTAAGTGGTGTAGGCCAATGGGCTGGTTATTATTGGATTTTTGCGTGTGTTCTACGTCTTAGGGCCCGTCTAGGATATACATATATCTACTACTAAGGGATATGGATGAGGAAGCTAGAATTGAGGGGAAATGCATCCTCATTTGTGTGGAGGGAGATCGTTCATAGTTAAACACGTGTGGGAAAACGTTCATAGTAAAACACTCTCAGTGTACCCAGCTAGTATTTTAACCCCTAACTATCGGTCTCTGGAAATCAAGTTGATTTTGAGAGTGACTCCTTAAACTGAGCAACCATTGATGCAGGTCTCTCAGCGCTGTGGGAGCCGATATCTAGAAACAACTTTCACAAAATGACCTCCAAAGAAGAATTTCTGGCATTCCTCTTTGATGAGATCTCTGCAACATCCCATACATATTGCATTTTTATTATAACTTTTTTAGAACGAAGTTCAAGGTATATCTCAAAAAAATTGAAATATTCAAAATTAGAATAAACCATTTTCACGAGTATCTAGACAGCTGGTACAAAATAAATCAATACCCTCAAACTATGCCACGTATTTATAATCACACACATGTTATATATGCTATATAAAAACACATAGACTACTCAATAAATACTTACATAAGAAAAAACAAGAACAATTCACAGAATATAAAAACTTGGAAAAATTAGCAAACGAAAATTGCAGACTTAGACCAGAATTGATGAAAGCCGAGTATTAAGAAACCCACTCGCCACCGGTGCATAATTACCTGCTTTCTCATTTGTCAATAGGCTGACTCCAACTTCATTTGACATTCTCAGAATATGAGGTGGTTTAATAAAGATCGTTAAGTTAGGTTTGAAATAAGTACAAATTCGAAAAAATTAACAATGTATAGGCTTCGAATTATCCAAATATTTCCTTCTAAAATTAAAATAATTTTTTTTTTACTATTGATTTAAATATAAATTTCATGGGGAATCGTGAGTTCAAACTATCCAATTTTTCAAATTAACCAAATCAAATTAGCCAAATCAATATGATTATATAAATGTGTATTCATTCACACTCGCATCGGTTTTAGTATAGTCTAACGCAGGGCTCGGCTACCTTTTTGGGCCTCAATCGACTTAAGAACTTATCAAAGGTCCCACGGTCATCCATAGTTTCTCCATTTTACATTTGATTTTTTTTTTCGTTTATACATCTTATATTTATTTCTTGAATTAAACCTTTTCTCAAATAATTATGTCCCCACTATTCCAGAAAAATAATATAATTTTAATACTAAACTATCTAATTTTCTTAAAACATTATCGATCGATTATGACCAATCACAGTTAATTTGGTCACTCAAATATTATTCGAAAGTACTTGAAATATTTGTGAACTTAAAAGGCACAAAGATCGATGGCTAAGGGTGATTTAATTTTCTTACACGATCGATTGAAAATTGCCATAAGATCGACAGGTCAATCGCGATCGACCAGTTGCCAACCCCGGGTCTAATATGTCATTCTCCTGTTGAACTAAATTGCCTGTGACGATAAGATCGGGGTTCAAGATATTCTGAGGGGGTTTTCATCAATTATTTCCCTCGCTCTCTCTCTCTCTCTCTCTCTCTCTCTCTCTCTCTCTCTCCACTCAAATGTGGGTACTTTCTTCTAAAATTCCACTTTTCTTATCCCTAATCTATTAGGGTTATTTATGTAGGCGTATAAACCCTAATGGGTGCTTAAACATGTTGGAAAAAAATG
This sequence comes from Timema bartmani, assembly GCA_902151455.1. Lineage (NCBI taxonomy): Eukaryota > Metazoa > Arthropoda > Insecta > Phasmatodea > Timematidae > Timema > Timema bartmani. The sequence continues at coordinate 3,540 of CABFWB010005171.1, read as the reverse complement.
CATTGTATACAATATAATAGCTTGTTAGCTAGTCAAATAAAAACTGCAGTAATTGCTTCTGGCTGGGCTGAAACTCAAATTTATTTAAGGGTCATGCGTTTTAATCCCCATTGAGCATAGCCACAACTCACAGTAATTTAAGTACAGAACTTTCGTCCAGCGAAATAAAATCAATTCGTGAATCACCTTCTAGCCCCTTCTACATACAATGCGTCCAGCCGGGATTTGAAATGAATCCTGACCTCCCAGACCAAAGTTAAGCAGGTCTGTGCTAAACCAAACCTCTGGCTAGGAATTTGGAAAATGTTACGAAGTCTTTCTCTTTCATACGTAAAAATCCAATCTCGTCCAAGCCGAGTACTGTTTTGTTTCATTTAAGTTAGTCCTCCCTATTCTATGGGCCAGTGTCTTAATACGAGTGCGGCGCTATACTAAATACAAGACGACACCTACCCAGACCAGAATGGAATGGGCCAGTGTCATGGTCAGACTTAGCACGCCTCAAGTGTGGTGCTGTAGGCCCACTAAATACAAGACGGTACCTACCGAGACCAGAATGGAATGGGACAGTTTCATATGAGAAACTGGCCCATTCCATTCGAGTCAGATAGGTATCGTTTTGTATTAAGTACATCGCCGGACATTAGAAATACCTAGTCTGACAATGAAACTGGCCATATGTCCTTAGATAATGGTTTTAAGTGGCGGCTATATTTAGAGACCAGCAAGAAGCGTAGCACAGAAAACAGACCAAACACAACCACATGATACGTACGCCCACTCGGTGATGTTATTCCTAGCTTCACAAGCTAGCTCCCGTTAATTCAGTCGCGTTGCAAAGTAATTTTAGGAGGGGTTGTAAGCCCCACCCCTTATATTAACTAGAACCTTTCCATTAAAAGGCGTATTCAGGCTAGTCACATATTAATCCTTTAAATATTTCAAAGAGATTTTTTTTTAAATCAGAGAACCCGCCTCGATGGCGTAGTTGGCTAACGCGCTAGTCGTGTTGAGCTCGACCGCCGAGGACGGGGAGATCGAGGTTCGAATCTCAGTCAGGTAAACTGGGGGTGGTTTTTCCTAAATGGTTTTCCACTCTCCCTCCATGCAAATGCGGGTTCACTTCCTCTAAATTTAACCCTCCCAATTCCCAATCCATTAGCGTAATTAGTACTTAAGCGTATAACCCGAACGGGTAGTAAGACGCGGTGATAAATATTATTATTATTTAAATCAGACAAGCCCTACGCCCAGACTATGAAGCACATTCGAATGAAAGCGGTAATCTCCCTGATTTAAATTCCCTGATTTAATTCACTGTACAGAAGAGAACTGTTGTCATTCGAATGAGCTTCATAGTCTTGGCCCTTAGTTTTAGCTTTGTAAAAACGCAGGCCCTTAGATCGGCAACAAGGTCGTTTGATATTTTGATCCTCTTTCACTCAACAATCAGACCCTCTTTCACTCAACAATCAGACAGCCTTGAACAACATTGTTGGCTCACTTTAAGATGGTACACTGCCAACACAAATTAACAGCGGTAGTTTAGTTTGTTTCATTAAATTGAGAAGCAAACGAGCATTTTTAGGCTGTTCAGCAGTGATACTCTCATGTGTGCTTGCTACAAGAATGTGTTCATGTAAAAATACACCCCAATTTACTACACACCTGGGCTCTATACGCTTTTTAATCATGCTAATAAAGTAGAGATGAGGAAGGTATAAATTAGATAGAAGTTTAACTGAATTTGCTTAAAAGAAAAATGGGAAACCATTGAGAATAAAAAAAAGCCTCAGTAGACCCAGCCGGGATCCAAACCCCTTCCTGCCCGTCACCATAAAACCGAACTAGATGAGCCTGACTTTTTTTTTTAGCACCACGTATTAATATCCATTTGGGCTATACCCTTATGTACTAATTACGCTAATGGTTTTAAGGATGAGGGAGGATATGTATAGGAAGTGTACACGCATTTTCGTGGAGGAAGAGTGGAAAGCCTTTTAGGAAAAAAAAAAACACTTTCAGTACACCCGACTGAGATTTGAACCTTGATCTCCCCATCATCGGCAGTATAGTTTACTGCAAGAGTAGCGCGTTAGACCACGTGGCCACCAAAGGTGGTACCTATTCATTGAAAGCTCCCCTAGCTGTTATTCAAACGATGCCACTGTACTTCATAATCATATTTTCCATTGTCGCTCGGATTAGATGGCCCTGAGGGGACTGGGAGGTCGTGACTATCGCTATCAGTCAACGAACCCCCAGCTATTGTTTCATTGTAGAGGCAGGTACTGTTATCTCTTCTCGCGAACTTGTAATCAACAGCCAATCTTTTGTTTGTCTTGCAAACGTGCTTTAGGTGAGCTCTGAAAACAAATAAGGAGTCATATAGGCCTACTTGGTGCGAAGTTTTTCTTTTGTGGTTTCCCACCCCTTACCGCGCCTCACCACTTATTCGGGCTATAAGCTAGTGTGGTAAGGATGAGGAAGGTCGAATATAGAAGAAATATACCCACATTCGAATTGAGGGAGAGTGGACACTTATTTAGGAGTATCTCAATCAGTACATCTGAACGGGACTCGAACAACTAAATTCCCATCATCAGCATTCAAGCTTATTGTAAGCGTGACTACCAGTGAAGAGTGTTTGATTGGTGTAATTTACACGCACCTCGTAAATATAGGCCTACATTTTACAATAACACGAACTACAAACTAACTTAAGCTGGGACAGTTTGCATAATACTAGACACCCATCTATAACTCCTAGTTTAATAGGAGGATCAGCCATATTTACGCCTCTTTCGGGACAACCTGAAACAGAACTTAGGTCTCATAAGGCCAATTTCATGGTCAGACTTAGTGTGGCACAATCCCAAACACAAGACGACACCTACTTGACTCGAATGGAATGGGCCAATTTCGCATATTTAGCTGGCCCATTCCATTATGGTCTAGGTATGTGTCGTCTTGTGTTTAGTATTTAGACGCACTAATGCTGTATTCACACATAAAACTACGCTATGCTACGCTGTGCGACATTTTTTTCTCGTGTTTTTCACACAGTGAGCTGTACTACGCTATACTTTGGAAGGTTTAGTAGAGTATTTGAAGTCTTCAAGACAACATGGCCTTTTGTGGGTCTATCTATTGTGCGCATGCGCACCACGAAACGTAGCACGAGTGAGATGTAAAAATCGCCCGGTCCGCGATTTTGCTCGCATAGCGTAGCTTAGCACAGCGTAGCTTGATGTGTGAACGTGTTTGTTTAAATACTTGGCTAGCGATCTTAAAACATAGTATAGCTCAGCATAGCATAGCGTAGCTTCATGTGTGAGTCCAGCAAAAGTCTGACCATGAAACTGGCCCTTAGATTTGAGGCCAACAGTTTTAACCACTTAGCTACCAAGATGAGCACCAATTTAGAACATTCTCTTTAAGGGGCCGGTCAACACTCTTACACCCATAAAAACATGGTATTACAAAATAAGATTTTGTGACTAAACCGTTCTATGGATTTGAAATCGGCTTTCACCAATG
>CABFWB010005170.1:11040-48566 GCA_902151455.1 Timema bartmani | reverse complement strand
AGATGCAAACTCATCAAAATCCTAGCCCTAGTCACTTATTTGGCCGAAGCCGAAGCCGAAGAAATCGCATATATTGTGAAAATTCCCTATTTTTAAGTTTGATGCAATTTCGGTTGCATTTTAAATTTAAGATCATGTTTGTTTAAATAACAGGTAACATTTTTTTATTGTTGATAAAATAAAGTAGAATACATTTCAGAAATTGTGATACAAAATAATATAAAGACAAAATAAAAGTATGACAAAAATATTATTCACTTCTTACTCTTAATATTTGACTTTGAAAAAGTGACTAAATGATTTTTTATTGCCCTACAGTTCCATCAAAAAAATTAATCAGTTATCTTTTATGTATATAATAATTAATTACATTAGCCATGGTTTGAGGGGAAAGTTGTTAATAAACGTGATAGTAAAGCCGCGTTTACATTGGTATAGTAAATGGGTTAGTTACTTGTACAAGTATCTGGCCTGACTAGTATACTTTCCCACACTCAGGGCAAGTGTTTACACACAAAAGTGGTTTGGACCATGCTAGTACCCGTTGTTTCGTCGTGTTTCCCGTCATTAAAAGGCATTTTGTATAGAAATCGTCTAAAATGGTTTTTTTTCAACATTCGGAATGTTTGATTGAAGAAATAAATAAATAATATGATTGAGGAGGAACAATTTTGTCCTAAAAGGTTGTATCTTCGTTTGACACCTGAAATATTCGAAACCTTGCTTAGCTTGATTTCATCTGTTATCCAGAGATTTGACATAACTTTTAGAGATGCAATATCAGTTCGGATTAGGCTAGAAGTCACGCTTAACTTACTAGCAAATATTTCAAGGCTTTAAACAAGAATAATATAAAAATACGCAGGATAAACTATACTGACAAGTAAGTGTTTACATTGGGCTAGTTCAGAGGGTAGTTTAGGGGAGAATGAGAATTCCAGGTGGTGGGGGAAGGACAGTGGCAAGTAAATATCTTGGGAAGCTATTCACTCTCCTGTCCCTGTTGCTAGTAGTACTTTCCTACACGGTTTACACCTGGTTAGTAGTTACCTTGCAAGTTAGTGGCACAAGCAACTAACCAATTTACTATACCATGTAAACGTGTCTTAACATTAGACTACAGTATATACGGACCATGTGTCGCCACGACTGACTACTGATTATTCTACCGGCCGGCCGCCTAAATCCAAAATGCAGTGACTTGTCAGTGTTCACCAGGGCCGCCCAGAGTGGGGGACGGGGGACAGATGGGGCAGTTTGCCCCGGGCCCCCATTAAACGTGGGGCTCCGATACCCAAAAAACTTTTAATTTGGAAACGTTACTAGCATGTTTTTTTTCTATTATCCTTAATCCCTGGTTTTTTAAGGTAGTTTAAGTAAAATAAAAGGTTGTTACAATATTTATTATTAAAAATGTATTTATTTTTTTTCAATCCGTAGATAGTTTCAAGGCAGTCACTATTTTACTAGCAGTGGGCCAAGTTACAAGGAACATATTAAGGACAGGTTGTACATGCAGTCCCAAAATAACATGTTAAATAGACAGAGTTTTATTATTCAATTAGTTCATACGGAGTGTCAGATTATAGATTGAAATGCGGTCAGTAAGAACTGACAGATATATAGGCGGAAAGTTAGAGATACAGTACCCTGCTATATAATTACATTAATACATTTGCAGCAATAGACTACCAAAGGAGGTTTTTATTTAGTAGGACAACAAATAGGCCCAGTGAGCTAATTAATTTCAAGAGAAGTCAATAATATACATGTAACTCCTCAGAGAACTAGCCTACTCTATTAACTAGGCGACTTAAGGTCTTCTCTTCAAGCTAAGATAAAATACACTAACTGCATTTAGCGACAAGGGTGACAGTTGTAAAGGAGCTATTCCAGAGAGTTGAACGGAGCACGTAAGGAGTGGCAAGAAACAAGAAACAAGAAACAAGAAACAAGAAACAACTAGGTGCTTAGGGCTTCCCTCTCTAAGTGACCTATTACCAAGTAGGGCTTGGGGTCCTTCAATAAGTTACATCAAACCACTAGAGTCTAGCTACACCACTGCTAGTCGATTTACAAACGAGTTTTCATACTCTGTTCGCTCGTGATTCCAACTTACGAACGCCGAGACCAAGGCTATATCTGCTTAATGTGTTCGTATGAACATAGCCGGGTAGTAACCCAATTGGGCATACCAGAGATAGTAGAAGAAACTAAAGCAAGCTTGGCAAAAACTTCAGAAACAGATCTACCCTGCAAATTGGAGCTGAATGCTCCGCGAACATCTTAGGGACGCCGCCTACATTTACTTTAATATGCATACAAGCTAAATAAGAATAAAGAGAGTCAGCTAAAATCAGCCTATGCTAAACTATCAAAGTAAGCCACGCTAGAATAAAGATAGCTTATTTAAACATAACCAATCAGACCTAATTAGGCCATAAATAGTTCAGAACTATTCCCTAGCAACTAGGTCCGGGCGTTCCCGAGTTTCACTAAGAGGTATAGTATGATGGCACACATTTTAGCAAAGCATCACAATGCCTAGATGACTTCGCACAGATCAGTATTATAGTAAATAAACGATAATTACGATTGACTCAACTGAATATCTGAGGCTCAAAAATAAGACAATTTTGATCAGAGCAAGACTAAGCTCTCCACTAATTAGCTATACCATAAATAAGTTGTCGATAAGCGACTCATATGATCAGTGTATGAGCTGAGGGCTTCAACATTTAAGCTCGTAAGCTTAATGATCAAACATAACTATAACACTAGAAAACGGGCAGTCGTTAAGCGACTATTCTGATTAACAGCCCAATCTGGACAATAATATAATCTGAACACAAGGTCCTAAATAAACAAAATTTAAGTTGACATCATACGATATAAGCTGATACTCTTAATCCTCTGGGTGGCGAGGGCTATCTTCGCCCGGGTCGGCCAAAGGTTCCGTCCGCCATGATCCAATATAGCGCCGGCTTGAAGTAGAGTCGTGCGGGTGGTCCTCGGTAATAGAAATACACCAGCTTAGTAGAGTGATATAAAGTATTCTGTGTCTTTATTATTAGCGGGTGACTCGCTTTATAACTAGCACGAGACTTGGAGAAAAGGAGCTGGGGAATACGACCAATCAAATCGAACAACTAATGCCAACGGTTTGAACTTGAAGTGGAGGGGATGATGTCGTGACAACGCCGAGTTGCAGTGCTGTGTTGTAGGTTGTGATTGTTGATGGCATCAAGGAAAGAACCAGCCACGCAGAACGAAGGTCAGCCATTGGACGTAAACACCAAGTGGGTTTCGGTGAGTCAAATGCCATCATTTGTAATCGTTGTTCCTTGTAGTCTTACTGAGGGTTAACAATGTCTGTATGTGCGGGCTAATTCCTATTAGCCCAGCAAATTTTCATCGGGCCTAATTGAGTGGCTGCAATCGTTTGAATTCATCCTTCTCACTACAATATGGTACAAAGTCTTACAGTGATTTGATGATAGGAACAGAGTTCTTAAAAGTTCTAAATTACAATTGAAGAGGGAACACAAAATGTGAAGAGCCTAGTGGAGGAGATTCCATTTTTGAAAGAATACGGACCAAGTTTGCTTACAGAATCAAAAGAAGTCGCTTTGAACTTCAGAATCAAACCAGAGTTGAATGTCTCAAGAATTCGTAAGAAACGAAGATTCCATGATGATAGAGAGGATGTTGACTACAAGTTTGACTCTCCAGAAATTAGATTCAGAGTGCAGGTGTTCATTCCTACATTAGATCTGCTATTGTCTGAATTACGTAACCTGGCTGATAGAATGGCAGAATTGTCAGTATTATTCTCGCCTCTTTTGAACCCAACAGATGATGTGGTCACCTCAGCCATAGCCACTCATGTCGAAGATTTGAAGGCAGCATATCCCCAGGACCTTCAAAAAGAAGATCTCGTAGAATAAATTAGGCTCTTTTACAAAATATGTACAGAATCGAACTTGTCTGTTAGTGGAAATGTGAGCTCTGCCCTTGAACTGTTCTATTATTGTTTGTTTCAAAAGGGTCTAAAACAGTTTTTCCTCAAATTTTCATTTGTTTAAGAGTCCTAACAGTATTACCTGTGTCAGTAGCATTGGGGGAGCGCGCTTTCAGTAAGTTGTCTGAATAAAAACCGTTTGCGTTCAGCCTCTGGTGAGGCTATACTAAACCATTTGCTAAGTTTGAGCATTGAACATGATCTTGTTAAGGAAATAAGTTTTGAGGATCTTATTGATGAATTCGCTGCATTGAAAGCTCGAAAAATTGTTCTTAAATGATATGAGAGTGAACGTACTTAAGTATTTCAATAAAATGACTAATGTAGCTTAACCATTTTTGGAGCAAACTTTCATATAATGTACACAGCTTAAGATTATCTTGATAGAAATAAATCTATCACATTTGTCACTGTGTTTCACTGGTACCCATTCGAGTTATATGTATAGACTATGTACTAACTATGCTAATATGTTAGGAATACGAAGGTTAATTTAAGAGGAAATGCACCCACATTTACATGGATAAAGAGTGGAAAACCATTTATTAAAACCATCCTCAGTACACCCGAGTGAGATTCAAACCCCGAACTCATCATCGGTAGTCTAGTCAACTGTAAGTGTGACGTCTTGGGCATTGATAAGAGGAAAATAAGCAAGTTTATGTTTATTATTTTCCTGGAAGGGGGACCCCCAAAATTACGTTGCCCCAGGCCCCCTGAGCTCTCTGGGTGGCCCTGGTTGACCGCTCCCACACCACACCCACAATAGTACATTAGGTAGGGTAAGTTAAATGAACCTTTGGCTTCGGCGAAACCTTCGGTCTAATTTTGATCGAAGCCGATTATTTTGCCGAAGGTGCAATTTATGGTTGAAGGTGGCCGAAGCCGAAACCGAAGGCGAATGTTCGGTCGGACACTATTGACTGTTCTATAGACAACATGGCCAAAGCATTTAATCTGTCATCACTCATGGTGTTTCTTAAGTAGGATTTGATTACTGGCCTTCCATTTTTTTTAATTTCAAACTTTTCTTCTAATGATAAAGAACCAAAATTCAGTTTTTTTAATATCGGAAACTTTTATTATTCACGGAATTAATCGAAAACAAGAGCGAAAACGCACCATACTTACACACTAAACAAATCAATGACTTTACTTATCTATGAGCCAGCCAGCCGACTGCAGCTGATAGCACTAGCAGACCACACTTTAATTCAGCCCCAAAAACTTGGCAAGGACGAAGAAGGCGACGTCAAGTTGTCATGGCAACCACTCTGTGACTCTTGCAGAGCTTGGGGGCACTTCTGAACAAGCCCAGCCAGCACAGAGCTTGTTAACACACGAGCGTTTCATGTCACGCGCTGGCGCGATTATGGTTTTGATAATTTCATCAATAAAATGGGGGGAGGGATATAACGATTTTTAAATTGATTTATGTTTTTCAATATGTAATGAAAAAATATGAGAACATTGGCAAGAATTTCAAAATATGTAGTTTAGTCTAGTCTAAGCTAGTTTAAGTTAAGTTTCCTATGGAACCTGAACTGTGTATGGAAATATGGGATAAGCTATTTTCAACGACGCTTCACGTAAAATATCTCAGATTTGATGTCAAAGTAAATGGTTATAAACATGGATTAAGTCTTCCTCAGAAAAAATAAAATATTTTAAACTAGTTTACAACAAAACATTCTAAGATAGTCGAGGATTGTTTTAGTGGTTTGGAAGCTCCAGAACTGTCATTACAATAAGGGCATAATAGAACGCTTTGAGACCAAATTTTCAAGTGATTGAATCAAAATATTTATATATGCATTTATAGCACATTATAATGTAAGATATAAAAAACAGATCATTTAGGGTTAATGATTATTAATTCAAACATTACTGATAATGCCTCATCAAAAGTTTTTCGGAATAATGCTGATTATTCTGGATATGGAATGTTACGTAATAATTTTGATTTACAAAATAGAGCCGTAGTTGAAAAATAACATAAGTATTATATTTCTGTTTCAGGAAGAACAATTAACACAACTTAGATGTGAAAAGCATAATGGATTCACCTTCCGTTGTGGGTGCTTTGTCTAAGGAGAAAAACATTTCTCTAGAAGAAATGTACATCTCATATCCCAGAAGTGCAACTATACTGGCCGCTGCATGCGCCGTTATCTTCAGCGTAATAGGCGTGACTGGTGAGTGTTTTGCTACTAGACTCACGTAAACACAATTTGCCAATTTAGTATGCTAAGGTAATTACTGTCACGCCGACACAAGATAAACAAAATATTTGGAGGAGCACAAATTCCTGCAAATATTGGTAATTGATTAAAATTTATATGTACTGTAACATATAAATACAAAGCATCCGCTCCAGACTTAAAATAAATATACATTCATATACACTTTGGTTTAAACATTTATAGCAATCTGTCAATACCAGTGTTAATAGATCCTGTGTTCATGATAGAATCCCATTCAGTTAAAGCAGTTGACTTGTACTCCTCTTATGTATGGAACTAAAGGAAAATAAATAGAAGGCAAATTGAAATGACAGAAACAGTCAGGATAGGGAAGTGCTTTAAAAAAACACTTTATGAAACTAATACTTGTTAATTATTTTCCATACAAATAAAGGCAAAAGAAAGTTTTTTGAATATAAGCTAAATGCTAGTTTATTTAAAAATTGATTCTACCATTTCCAAGGTCAGCCAATTCTCACACGGCTTCCATTGGATCCTGTACCAGTCGTTCACTTCACTCCTTTTATATTGACAGTATAGCAAGGTACATAATCTTTTACTCGTCATTGTCGATCTCAAGTGAATTTTAGCCCTTTTCATGGCTGAAAATCTTCTTTCACAAGCTGCTGAGGAAACAAGTATCGTTAACAATAGCGTTAGAAGTATGGAGAAGTTAGGAAAAAACTACTTCCATTTTCTTTAGGTGATTAAAAAAGTATTTGAGTTATTGTCTTTTTTTATTGGCAAAATTGTTCTTAGCTAAACATACTTAGGAATGAAACTTCTCTAAGTGCGGGAAAATCCTTTGTTCTTTTCACCAAGCAGATTTATTGATTTTTTTTTATGTATGAACATTTCCCTGCCAGGGTGACAAGCACTTCTTACATCACTTACAAAGTTATTCTTAGCTAATCTACATTCCAATTCATCAACCACGTTTTCATTTATCTCAAATAGATTATATTTACCATTTACACAATGAGCGTGTTGTGCCCCCCTTGTTGCTCCTGGTAAGGCTGATGTTATAATATAATCATGTACCAATTGGTGAGACGGTGCTCTTCTCCTAAATTTTGATTCATCTAGTGCAGTGGTTCCCAAACTTTTTGAATCGCGGAGCACTTTTCAGAAGAGAAATTTGTCACGGAGCACTATAGTTGCTTTGATGCTAAAGATTTTCACATGCATTTTTTGCTATATTTACCTAACTGCATTTATTAAAGTTGTTAGTCGATATTTTATCGTATAATAAAGGCACGAATTATTTTTAGATTTATAAATAGCTTAAATTTTGATCTAAACTTAATTTTTCCCATTGAAAGCCACTGAAAATTGTAACTTTAAATAATGTTTTCTCAAAACAACAATTTTGCACATAAGTGTCTTTGGTATAAGGGCGACGATATTTTCATATAGACTCTACATAGATAGCTACTACTAAACTATATTACAGCAGTATTCACGATGGAAACAAATGTTTAAGCATTTGCACATGTTAAACATCAAGTTTTATTTCATTATAAATGTTATTTTCTCTCTTAATTTCAGAGAAATAAGGAACTTAACTACATAAACGCAAAACAACAACAAAAAACATAAATTAACCTGAAGCAACACATTTGATAACGAATCCAAAGTGGGTATTGTAAATCCACAATATGTTACCCACACAAATAGTGTTAAAACCATTTTTATGGCTGCAAAAAAAAAAAGTCACTTGGCATAAAAAAAAACACGATAAATTATAGACCACGAACTTAATTTCCAATGAGAGGGATGGGACTACTGTGTTTCAATTTGCACAATGTGGCTGTATCTGGTTGAATTTGGGACAATTTGGGACAAATATCTTGCTCTGTATTGAGCCGGGATCTTTTGTTTTAATAGACACATAGCCAGAGAATCCTGATCCACATAAGTAAGTTATTGCAAATGGAATAAGGATTATTTTCGCTCTAGCTGACAAAACTTCAAATTCGTCTCATAGCTGACAACAAAATTCTGATAGTGACTTCTTAGTTGCAAAATTCTCTTTTACCTAATAAGGAACTTAACTACATAAACGCAAAACAACAACAAAAAACATAAATTAACCTGAAGCAACACATTTGATAACGAATCCAAAGTGGGTATTGTAAATCCACAATATGTTACCCACACAAATAGTGTTAAAACCATTTTTATGGCTGCAAAAAAAGTCACTTGGCATAAAAAAAAGAACGATAATGTATAGACCACGAACTTAATTTCCAATGAGAGGGATGGGACTACTGTGTTTCGATTTGCAAAATGTGGCTGTATCTGGTTGAATTTGGGACAGTTTGGGACAAATATCTGGCTCTGTATTGAGCCGGGATCTTTTGTTTTAATAGACACATAGGCAGAGAATCCTGATCCACATAAGTAAGTTATTGCAAATAGAATAAGGATTATTTTCGCTCTAGCTGACAAAACTTCAAATTCGTCTGTAGCTGATATCAAAATTCTGATAGTGACTTCTTGGTTGCAAAATTCTCTTTTACCGCAGAATCTGATTTCAAATCATTCAAGCACTCATACTACTCCGATGCCAGGTTGGATTTTCCAACATTCAAACAAATAACATTGCACTGCTACTTGATTTGTTTAACTCTCGACTGTACACTGACTGAACTTCAACTGACTGAAGGTGCGAAGAAACAATGAGTTTTTAATATGCAATAGAAACTTCACAGAAAATTATGGAAAGGTGTCGAAGCAAACAATCGTATCTGAAAGTGCGGTGAAGCTCTCTGAGAGATGGGGTGAACTGGCACCCTCTAGTCTCTCTCTCTCTCTCTCTCTATCTGGTTTCGCTGCGTGCAGTCTGTAAATAATTTATATCCAATACTTACCTATACACAGTTCGTGGACACACAAATTCACAATTTTGATATCTTGTCACATTTTATTTATTTGTATTTCCAATCTATTCGTGGAGCACTTGGAGATGCTTTGCGGAGCACACTTTGGGAACCGCTGCTCTAGAGTCTAGCCAGTTTAGTTCTTATTTGTGACGTTATATATTTAGGAAGGAAAGAAGGGGAAGAGCTGCGGCTGTCAGGTAAAAATGCAAGCAGCCGAGCCACGACTTCTCTTGCCCGAAAGGTGACGACTAGAACCGAAGTCACTAACCCTCTTTAACCCTTTCAAGATATAGAGTGATGGTATGGCATGAATGGGGAAATTAACATTGTCAAGGCCATGCCTAAACATCTTTAAGCCTGGTACACACAACTTCTTGTACAAAAAGTTGTACAAGAAGTTGCAGACTGAAGATGACGTCGTGTGAACACCAAACTTGTACAAGATCTGCTTTGTACAACTTATTGTATAATAATAATAATAATAATAATAATAATAATAATAATAGCACCACGTCTTACTATCCGTTCGGGTTATACGCTTATGTACTAATTACTCTAATGGGTTAGGAATAGGGAAGGTTAAATTTAGAGGAAGTTAACCCACATATGTGTGGAGGGAGAGTGGAAAACCATTCAGGAAAAACCACCCCCGGTTCACCCGACCGAGATCCGAACCTTGATCTCCCCGTCCTCAGCAGTCTAACTCAACCAGTGTGTTCGCCAACTACGCCACCGAGGCGGGTACTTATTGTATACAATTTCAGGAAATAAAACGCGTCCTATATAAGCCATTTTTCTTGTACAACTTTTGAGTTGTAAACAGTAAACACGAAAACTTTGTCTGCTAGACTGTTACTTTTTACTTTCGCGCTATCTTACAGGTAGAGAAAGTATTGTGATCTTCAAAAAAATCGAACTCGAGTTGATGAATGTTGACGTTTCATGACCCTCCGAATCCAAAAAAGTGTTTTTGTATTTCCGTCTGCCTGTACCTCGGACTAGAGCCTAAACTATTTTATCAATCGGGCTAAAACGTGATATCTAGGTTTTTCATAGAGTTGCTCCGAGGTATTTTTGGAATTGGGTATCTAACCTTAGAATTAAGGGTAGTTTACTTAAGGGAAAAAAGAGAAAAATCGATTTACTCAAAATCGGCTTTAACAATTTTGATTAAATTTCATTTATGAACATCTATAAATATTCCAAACAAAATGGCTACCCTCAATATTTCGGCAAAATGACTTTAAGGGTTCCGATCTGATGCGTAAATTCTTATTATTTATCATATCTCCGTAACTCTTTGAGATATGAAATTACTTATCATCGCAAATAAGTAGGGCTATTTATAATACAAATCTTTTATTTGAAACATATTTTTAATAAAACCAATAACTTTCAAGCTATACGCAATTATATATATATATTAACTTTTCGAACACTAACGGTAAAGTATTGCGCCGTAAAAAAAAATCTAACCCGAAATGTTGATGGATGTCGACGTCTCATTAACCCCCCGAACCCTAAAAAGTTATTTTTGCAATGTCGTCTGTCTGCGTGTCTGTTTAACCCTAATATTAAGAGTAGATTATCACAACTGGTGAATGTGAGGAATGCCAGGCCTCCACCGTGGTTCGGATTCCACGTTAAACTGTAGGTCCTCCATTTCACCTCACAATCACCCTACCATTGCACATTAGCGTAGTGCGTATAACCCGAACGGGTAGTAAGACGCGGTGCTAATAATAATAATAATAAGAGTAGATTAATAAAAAAGAAAAGGGAAAAAGTCGATTTTACCAAAATCGGCTCTAATGATATTGATTAATTCGTATCTAGGCGTTGATCAAGATGATAAATAAAATGGCTATTTCAATTTTTCTATGAAAATGAATTTTAGAGTGCTTTACAGAAAAGGAAATTTCCATAACTCCGTAACTATTTGAGATACTAAATAGCTTATCATTGCAAAGTTTTAGTACTATTAAAAATAAGAAAAGTTTATATGAAATATATTTTTATAAAACGAACAGTTTCTGAGATATTGGCAAATGTATACAATTTTGCGAGCTTTAGTTGTAAAGAGATACTACTTAGTTTTAACGCAATAATTCTGTAATTCTATAGAGTAATTAAATATAATTAGGCTTAAGTCTCTCAAAAAGTTTGTTATTTTTCCTTTAACCTCTTAGGAGAAATTTTTGTACAACAATGATCTATCTCCTTCATTTTAGACTCAATTATGGTTCATAGTTAATTTTTTTTGTCAAAATTTATAAATGAGGAATTGAATATCAATGCGATGACCTGAAGATGTGAAACACTTAATAAAATGTTAAAATTTAAACCAGAAGTATAAATTTTAATACGAAGTGTTGAACCTTGTGGACCCAAAATCGACCATTTTTATTAGTCCAAACATACAAATGAGGACATTATTTAAAAATAACATTATAAAATTTAAAACCGGGACTCAAAAACTGTTTTACGTAGGCCTAAGTATAGTGCAATTTATGCTTGGGTTTGCTAGTGTATCTGATTTCGTTTCACATATATTACGAGTTTTGTGTAAATATCTCCATTTTTAAACAATAGAGCGAGAAAGTCCTTGCGGGGTTCCCTAACATTTATTTTAAAAAGAGTGATTGTAAGAAAAATAGCCAAATGCTTGAAAACAAGCAAATAATTATAATTGAAGGAGGTTAAACCCCAAACATAAAGGTTTTCAACATTTTTTTTAAAAGTAAAAAAATTGAAACACAAAATTTATTTTTATTTTCATAATATTTACTAAGAAATTAAATACCAATATTTTCCAATCGTTCATTCATTAATTTTCCATAAAAGGGGTAAAACGCCATTTTTTTTTCAAATATTTTATGAAATCACAAATGCCGTGTGAACAGTCACTGGCTAAAATTTGTATGCAATCCATGTGATCAAGATATTGTACAATTTCTTGC
Source organism: Timema bartmani (assembly GCA_902151455.1). Classification (NCBI taxonomy): domain Eukaryota; kingdom Metazoa; phylum Arthropoda; class Insecta; order Phasmatodea; family Timematidae; genus Timema; species Timema bartmani. The sequence goes on along the minus strand of CABFWB010005170.1, from coordinate 36,457 downwards.
ACAGCTTTTTGTAGAAGTGTGACGTTGTCACAGACATAAAACAAATAAGGACGATCTGGCTCACCTAATCTTGGTCCCCTACTTACCTATACACAGTTCGTGGACACACAAATTCACAATTTTGATATCTTGTCACATTTTATTTATTTGTATTTCCAATATATTCGTGGAGCACTTGGAGATGCTTTGCGGAGCACCCTTTGGGAACCGCTGATTTCTAGTGTATAGTAGTCTTTTGCTTTTTCACAGGATGCCATGTATAAAAAATGAAAGCATTCATCTTATCGTTTTTTTTTGTAGTTAAGTTATTACTCTGTTTATTACTCTTTGAGCTGCCCCAAAATCCACAACTTTTTGCTGAAGTAGCATGGATTCCCCATTAGATAGTTCCAAAATCTCTGAAAATATTTTCAAAATAAGCACAATATTGAAATTACAAAACTGGTTTAGTAGTCCATTGGCCTCTGCTGCTTCTTTATTGTTAGACCATTTGGACCAATCTTCTAGGGTTGGTTTAGTTGAAGCACAACTTTTTCAAAGCAAGTAGCACCCTTGTATATGTATACTCAACATGTATCGCTTTGAAGAGGTATTTCAAATTCTTGCTCTCCAGGATAAACATCCTTTTGGTTGTCAATAAACTTTTGGTGACGCAAAACAAACACAGGTTGAAAGGCACAAATAGCCTCTAATAAAACAAATGTTTCACCTACAATGTCTACTCTTTACAATACATCCACCAAAACAATTTAAACGTTGTGTATAAACAATGTACACATGGATATAAACATTTGTCGAAATTGTGATATAGTTTATTAAATAAAGACAAACAAAACAGTTCAGCATCATACAATACACATTTAATGTACAGTATGAAATGCCTTGACAGAATTCCCCTTGTCGAGGTCACGGAACATTATCATAAAGTAATGTAGGTTCAGTGTTACCAACTGTCATATAACAATTATCTTACATCTCCCCTTTATAGACAGGTAAAATAAAATAAAAATAACATGGCCTTATTTTATACATTCAAAACAAATAGTTTACATTCAATACAATAAAATTAATACCAAATACAAAACAAACTGTTATGAAAAGATTAAACAATACAACAGACCTAATAAAACCAAATATACAAGTTAAGGTGACAGTTTTTTTTAGGAGAACGCACCAGTCTTCCCGACTTAGTATTGACACTCTTATAAGCCTCATTTGAAGCACTAGGCTCTATACAATACTATATTGACTCTTTTATGTTACCTGTTACTGGAATTAGCACTGTTATTGTCACAAACATCCTACTGTTTTTCATTATTCCCCCTCCCTTTTTTTTACATGTATACTAAATACCATTGAAACCGTCAATTACCAGAGTTCTTGGTTGTGGACTTATTTTTATTACTTGACCTCTAGACCATTTTTTTTAGCTGGATTTTTCTTAAAAAAAACTTCATAATACATTTTAAGATTTGGAAGACATGTGTCGGTTTTGTTATAATATTTTGCCATTCGGTTGTTTCGTTTAGTTATCCAGTCATTATAGTAATTTGTATTAACTAGATTGGGTAGCAATTTGGTTTCAACAATAGGTAGTGTTGTACGTAACTGTAGACATTAGCAATCGAGAGGGTGAAAATAGACTATCATTTGGAGTAGTTCTATATGGTTAAAGAGCTAGGTATGGATCTGCATTTGATTCAAGAGTTTTAAAAATCATGTTTTTAAGTGTTTGGCTTGCCCTTTCCACTTGGCCATTAGACTGATTATAATGTGGACTACTAGTTACATGTTCTATATTCCAAGTTTTAGCAAAATTTTTGAAATCATTTGAATTAAAAGGTGACCATTTTCAGAAACCATGACAGCTGTTATACCAAGAAGAGCAAAAATTGACTTAAGTTCCTGTATTACTATTGGATCTGTTGAGCCTCTATTAAGTGAAGACATCTCAATATATTTTGAAAAATAATCCACACATACTATATATTTATTTCCCACTATTTCCATAAAATCAACTCCAACTTTGTTTCAGGGTAACATTTTGACTTCATGTGGCATTAAAGGCTGATTAATATTATTATTACTAATTTGTCGACAATCAGAGCAAAACATGACAATATTTTAAATATCATTAACCATATTTGGCCAAAATAATGAACTTTTTGCAAACTGCAAACTATCCCAAAATGACCCTCATGAATAATCTTAAACATTTCTTTTCGCATTGACTGTGGAACAATGATACATTCCCCTTTAAAAATCATTCCATCTGTTTCATAAATTTCATCAAAGAATTTGTGATAGGGTCGAACCTCAACAGGACATGGCTCTTTGTTTGAAGGACATCCTATTTGATAAAAATTAGATAACATTTTCAAGACAGGGTATTTACTTGTTTCATCTCGAAAGGTTTCCAATTTTTCAGGATACAATGACAGGTTTGAGAATAACTGATTGACAGGTACACTAACATTCTCATCCAACTCAGGAACTGTGTCCACTAGTCGAGCTTGGGATAAAGTATCCGAAATAAACATTCGCTTTCTTGGTTGGTAAATTACTTCTAAGTCATAAGGTTGTATTCTCAACATAAGTCTTTGTAGTCGAGGGGGGACTTTATAGAGAGATTTAGTGGGAAGAGGAACTAACGGCTTATGGTCAATGTGTACAACTACTTTGTGACCATAAATATACTGATGGAATTTTACACATTCAAAAACAATAGCAAGGAGCTCCCGTTCAATTTGTGCATAGTTGTTTTGGCTTTCTGTAAGTGTAGCGGAAGCATATGCAATTGTATTATTACTTAGAAGGATGACAGCTCCTATTGCACTTTGTGACGAATCACAGGACAAAATTAGTTTTTTGGGCGAATCAAAATAAGTAAAAACAGATGCATTTGTAATTATTGTTTTAATCTTATTGAATTCTTCATCATGACAATGATCCCAATGCCAAACTATTTTTTTAAGTGCTCTCAAGTGCTTAGTTTCCTCAGAAAATTTTTTAATATAAGGAGACAAGTATGTAAGCATACCTAAATATCGTCTTAGATCTTGAGTATTGTTGGGTCTAGGAATATTAACAATAGCGACTACTTTGGTAGCATCCCTTTACTATTGAATAAGTGACCCATGTAAGTGACTTTTTCTTGACAAATTTGTGATTTGCTTAAATTAAACTTCAACTTTACAGATCTAGTTCTTTCACCAACCTGCTTCAAGATAGAATCATGTTGTTCTTGGCTAAATGCATAAATGAATAAATCATCAAAATAAATAATTAAATTGGGAATTCCTTCAAAAAGTTCAATCATAGTTGAGTGAAAAATATCAGGTGCTGAGCTTATTCCAAATGGTAAACAGAAAAACCTATAGCGACCAAATGGTGTGATAAAAATTAATGGACACAATTTTGACAATCCTTCATCAAAAGGGGTGGTCCAAAATCCAGAATTGGCATCTAATGTTGAGACAAATTTAGCATCCTTTAATTGGGCTTTGACAGTATCAAGTGTAGGAAAAGCATAATGAGACCTAAGAATAACTTTATTCAAGTTGCGTGAATCTAAACAAATCCTAAGGTTATCATTCTGCTTTCTATTCAGAACAATACTATTCACCCATGGTGTTGGTTCACTCACTTTGGATATAACACCCAACTGTTCCATGTGTTTGAATTCACTCTCTAGCTCAGTAAATAATTTAAATGGAATCATTCTGACAGGTTCTACAACTGGACTTATTGATTTTTTATAGATAAATAGCGATACCTATTTATATATCCAAGACCCTCAAAAATATATTTAAATTTGTTTACAAATACCTGAGACTTTGCTCCTTGATTAATATTATTTGGTAACGACTGATTTGGCTGTGTTTGACTCTCATATATATTTGCAAAAGTAACATTATGAATTCTCTTAACTAATTTAAGTTCCACGAAAGTTTTAAGACCTAGAATTGTATTGCAATCCATCTCAATGATATGAGATTTTATAATAATTTCCTTGTCTTTGATTTGGCAATTTAAATCAACTTTACCTCTTACATGAAGTAATTCTTTACTAAATCTCAGGACACGGGTAAACGTAGAGTTTATTTTATTTTCTGATAAATTTAGACTTTTGTAAGTGTTTAAACCCATTACGTTAGTATGAGCTCCTGTGTCCAGAATACAACAAAGACCTCTTCCCTCTATTGTAAGAGTTATGTACCATGTTAGTGTATTTACATTTGTAATATTTTCCCGAATATATAATGAACCTAGAAATAGGTCATTGGACTGAAGAGATAAGCTTTTAACTGAAGACTTATTTTAAAGTATAACTTTGCATAGTGACCAGTTTTATTACAAAAATGACACTTTACCCTTGCTGCTGGACATTTGTAGTGGTGTTCCTGACCACATCGAGTGCATTTAGACCGTCTTGGACTTGAAGACTGCTGTCTTGAAGAAATTCCTCAGAGGCTTGGACTTCTACTTTGAAATTGACGCTGTGACCTCTTCAGTTGAACCTTTTCCAGTGTTCCCACAAAATCTTGATTTGCTGATGAGTTACCTGAAGTAAGCTGTGACGTCTGAAGTTTGGACATTTCCATTGTTTTGGCAAGCTGGACTGCTTTATATAAAGTAATTTGACCCTCTTCAATTAGGCGTTGTTTTATGTCATTGTAAGAGTAGCTGAGAGCACAAGTGAAAATATGTTTCACTAAACTTTCTTGTGAATCACCAAATTCACAATAAATACTGAGATTTGTGACAAAGTCTTCTTGTGTTTCATTTTCTTGCTGACGACAAGTGAATAATTTGTGACGTTCGAATGAAATATTGGCCTTTGGTGTGAAATATTCATTAAATCTTTTGGACTAGTTCATTATATTTCACTTGGTCAATGTCTAGGTCGAAAAAATTAAACACTTCGTGAGCGTCTGGACCTAGGTGGTGCTAAAGTAAAGCGACCTTGCGTGAGTCACTTTCTTTTTCCAGACTTGTGGCTCGTAAGAATATGGTGAACTGCGTTGACCACTTTTTCCAAACATAAGACAAATTCGGACTTTTTAAATCAATCGGCTGAATCGCTAACGTAGCTGCTAATTTGGTTGACCTTGTTGCATTGGCCATTTTATAGTTTTAAATTATTCAACAACGAACGTGAACTGACTATTTATGTATTAACTGACAGATAATTAGTTCTCTTCCACTCTTGAATTCTTTACTTCTGACACCATGTTATATAGTTTATTAAATAAAGGCAAACAAAACAGTTTAGCATCAAATAATAAACATTTAATGTACAGTATGAAATGCCTTGACAGAATTCCCCTTGTCGAGGTCACGGAACATTATCATAAACTAATGTAGGTTCAGTGTTACCAACTGTCACATAACATTTATCTTACAGAAATAAGTTTTGGACTTCTTAAATGCAGCCTGACATCACTGATGCATATTATATTACCATCAACAGAAATTCCCTGGAATCACATAACATACCTATCAAACAATAATAGACTCGTACTTTTCCGTACATAATGCTATCATATAAATCATCTAAATTAAAATTGCTTTGATTGTAATTTTTAAAAATTGTGTTATATTTTGGGGGCCCAGGCACCCCCGGCCCTGGTCTAGAACCACCACTGTTGGTAACAAGACTTGTAAATATGTAGAAGTGATGTAGCTGTAAATAAATGATTGTGGAAAGTGGAAAGTATGTATAACGGGGGTCTTCGAATGGCGTATCCTCTCTGACTACCCTACTGGTATATTGCCCCTTGTCAGGGATGGAAACATTCCATCGATAGTTTCAATATCATCCAAACCCACAACTTTCACTTAACCCATCATCATACATTTTATGAATGAAATGTAGTATGTATTTGTAATATTAAGCGTTAAATTGCATTAATAGGCCGCGCCCGCGCATCTTTATATAATACTGAATGAATAAAAAATACTGTATATACATATTATGTATCCAACACTAAAAAATTAATCTTAAACTCGGAATAAAGAGAAGCAGAATAGTGATAAATATTAATATTTTAAGTAAAATAGGTGTAGGGCTATTATCGTTTAAGGTGGACAGTCAACTCAAATCAAAGGAAATGAAACAATGCAAATGTTTTGCAAATTGCATATGGCAAACTATTTGTTTTATTACTCAAAATGTATTGTTAAACCAAAGTTAATAAATTAAAGTTAAATTAAATTGCCATTTAATAAATAAAAACTTTCATATTAGACTAGAATGCCGATGACAAAGAGATCGGGGTTCTAATCACGGTCGGATGTAATGAGGCTGGTTTTCCCCAAAATGGTTTTCCACTCTCCCTCCACTTAAATTCTGTTACACTTCCTCTAAATTTAATCTTCCACATCCATATCTCATTAGCGTACAGTAATTAGTATGTGAACCGGTAATGGGACGTGGTGCTAAAAACCAACAGGTGCCCCATTCATACACTTATTACAGCCATAGCTCTTATGGTTGGAAGAATTTCTCAGGCCCTGTTTGTTTGTTTTTAAATAGTCTGTTTTTAATGACCAGCATACAAGGTAATTATAAATGATCACTGTTTTTGATGATAATGACTGATGGAACAATCTGTGTTTGATGGAATGACTGATGGAACAATCTGTGTTTGATGGAATGACTGATGGAACAATCTGTGTTTGATGGAATGACTGATGGAAACTGGATATTATAATGAAGTCAAAAATATCTTTACTCACCTTCCATACCATGTATAAGCTATACATATTTCAATCCCCAATTTAGGGGTAAGTCCTAAACTTGGCTTTACTTAATAATAACGATTCATTTTTGTTACAGTTATTATTAGAGAGGTTTGTGAAGTTAAATAACAATAGTAGTTTTACAGTATTAATGTTCTTGACTGACAACAAGAAAACCACATGCATACTGAACGTAGTGTCGCCACTCATGTTCTTTAAAGAAAATAATAGACAGACATGGATATGGACTGGAAACATTAGCAACTAATAATCACAACTATTTCAAATATGACTGTTTGATTTACACAATTTTGTTTAACAACTGTAGTGCCGTTATAAATTATTTCCGATAAGTTTATCCCGAGCGTTCTCTCATGTCTCTCCGTTAAAATAATAACGCAATTCATAATGTTACTGGATATATTTCTATAGTATTAATTTAATGACCTAGTGTATTTGTTGTTGTTGTTGAAGGAAATCTAGTGACAGCCTTGGCTTTGCTTCGCTGCCGTAAGTTGCGTAAACACGCTACCACTGCTTTCGTCATTAGCCTGAGTGTTTCCGACCTGCTTTTCTCCGCCATCAACCTTCCTTTAACAGCATCTCGCTACGTCAATGAAGCTTGGGTGCTTGGACCAACACTCTGCAAGCTCTTTCCTTTTTTCTTCTATGGAAATGTGGCAGTGTCCCTCTTGAGTATGGTTGCCATTACCATTAACAGGTAGGTCTGCATGGTTCGACCTTTTTGTCTGGTTCCCATTGGCTGCAAACCACAATGGGTTGAAGCTTACATTTGTTTGCGTCAAACTACCATTTTTTGTACCTTATGTCTTGCTCACAATTTTGTTGCGTAATGAATCTAGTACATAAACTTGTTTTAAAAATAGATGGAATCTATCACGAAATAACTTACGTGGCTACTGTTGCAAAAACTATGAAGAGCATTGATTGATTATATCCTGGTTCAGGAATCTACCACGAATGAAAATAAACCTTATTTCAGGTAATGCTCACTGTAGTTATAATTTAATATGTATGGCAAAACACTTATATTAAATCATAAATACTATACAAAATACCACGTTTAAAAAAAGTTTCAAGCTTGCAACTAAAAGGGTTCACCTCCCCTTTAACAAATATTACAGGAGACCCAAAGAACTCTTTTAATATTATATTAAACATTTAAATCATAATAAATATTTTTACTAAGGTGTTTATTTTATTACTACTATCAAAATATAATTTATTGACCATAAAAGTATCAATTTTGCAGCTATAAATTAATTTAATTAGGAGCAAAACCCTTTTTGCACCTAAAACAAATTTCCATATTACTGCTCTAATTAAATAATAATATTTCCCAGTAATTTAAAAACTTGAGTCGTATATATAACCATATTAACACTTTCCTCTTTGTGTAGGTAAAAAAGATTCACCTCCAGGAGCCAAACAAGGAGAGGTTTCAAATAGCTTTTTTTCATTCACACGTTACTCTGAGCTAGACCCAACAATACCCAAGATCTAAGACGATATTTAGGTATGCTTACATACTTGTCTCCTTATACAATTTCCGCTTTATATATATATAGTAGAAATTGTATATATATATATCAGTGAGGCTAGGTGATGGAAGGAGAACGGGCTTCCTCATTTGCATTGGCAATGGCGAGACTCTGATCTTCATACTAGAAAATTAATAATAGTGGGTGTCACCCAAAGCTGGAAAGTCATTTAACTTTACACTTGAATATGCAGTTAGGTCTTTAACAAAGAACATTGAGAGTCTCACATTAAATAGTGTCAAACAATTGTTGACTTGTGCAAATGTTGTAAATTTGCTGGATGACAATGAGGCAGTAATTAAAAGGAATGTAAATCTTTAGATCTTTGAATCTGTAGAATGCGTAGGATTTCTTTATAATGCCTAAAATATCCAGGAAAATATTAGAAAACATGTTTCAATACATTTACTAAGAATTATATAGGTATAATGCTGTGTAAGAATGGGGCAATATGTGAAATTAGAGTTGTGCTTTGTCGACTTGGCACCTGCCATCCGGCTCATACGTGCCATTGCTGGCACCTGCCAGCTCCACTCAAACCTTTTCAGGCTGTTCATCAACCCTCCCCAGCTGAAACAGTTAGATCCAGACGTGTTTGAGATGAAAAAAAGCAGATAGTGATCGCACAAGTGCAATGAAAGAACGTTTTAATTGAATTAGTTAAAAAATGGAGTACCATTGCAAAAAATAGTGTTCCTCTTACCGATGAATATTACCGACAATTAGTGAGTGAAGTATGTCACTATAAAAGCTCAGCCAAGAAGGAACCTTGTCATTACTGGTTATTAAAATATATTACGCAATGGTCGTTGAACAGAAACAAAAGCTCATACAACCAATAAAAGAAGGAAGTAGTTTTGTTGTATTTTTTTTATGTCTGGTAGGGAGCTATTTCATCTGTTTCATGAGGCATTAATCGATTGGGCATGATGGGCAAGATCGTATGATTAAGGAACTGTCTAACAGATACAAGAATATTACTCGCTTTGATATTGAACTGAATATCCACCTGTATGAACCATGTCAGCAAAAGCAGAAGGGCTGTAAGAAAGGCGTTGTCATCAACACAATTATTTCTTCAGAATTTAATTAGTGTTGTCAAGTACACCCAATTTACTTCCAGACCCACCCCGACAGTGAGTGCAAATTTATAATGGTATACCAGGACCATCTAACAAAATTTGTAACACTTAAAGATCTCAAAACAAAAAGGGCTGAAGAGGTAGTTCACATTCCCATATACATTACTACGCTTATTGGTGCACGATCAATCCTGAAATCTGATAATAATAGAGAGTTTACCAACAATTCAGTTTCCAGTCTTAAGGATTACTAGCCCCAACTTAAAATTGTGCATGGAAAACCTTGCTATGTCCAGAGCCAGGGGTGTGTAGAAAGGATGAACCAAGATATAGGGACATGGATGCATGATGAAAAACTTCCCATTGGAGTCAAGGCATATGATTTGCCCATTTAAAGAAAAATAAAGCCTACCATGCTGGTACTAAAAGATCACCATATGAGGCTCTGTTTGGCTGCTAAGTTAAGGCTGGACTTAGTACATCAAAGCTTCCTAAGGAAGTCATACAAACCAGGGAATATGAGGAAGATTTGGAAAAGATTATTAATTCACTTGAATCAAATAGGAATGAAGTACCACCACATCCTAATACCTCGACTCAAGTGTCAGAATCCCTTGATGAATCTATATTATAAGTTCAATCCACTACAATTGAAGTGTCTTCTTCCCTAATCTGTTGTATGTGCTATAATTCCACAAGTGGGTCTCATCAGGGACCAGATTGGGTTTACATTATCTATGCCATCTTTGGCAGCTCGATTGATAACTATGGAAAAAGGATATTGGGCATCCATTTTTTATCCTCTATGTAGCAACAAAAAGAATACTGCCAACAGTCAACAAAATTCAAGGGATAACCTAGGTCAACAGGCAAAGAAATTGAAAAGATTGTCTAACAACACGTTTTATCCAGTTTAACAAGGCGTCATGGTTCGAGTTCCCATATCGGACGTAGATAAAGGCCAAGGAGATGATTTCAATATTTTGGCCATCGTAACGGAAGTCACGAGTGAAGTTTTCTATAAATTGGGTCACATCACAAGAAGTCTTAAATAACTTTATGCAAGAACGCGGTTTTCATTATGTAGTAAAAATTTATTTGCACTAAAAGACATCCCTGTCGGCAAGGAAATTTCACTAAGATCATGTGCAACTCAGCAGTCTACAGGTACTGGCCAAGGATTTTTGAAATGTATGTGGAAAATAAAATGCCAAACAATTTGACACATTTGTTAATAAATAATGTAATTTAAAGAAATATATTTGTTTTATTAATACTATACCTAAAACGTTCTCGGTGTTATGTATAATGCTTAGGTATTTTATATATTTCCTAGGAAAAGGATGAAATACAACAGCAAAACTACTTTATTTCATACTTTGCCAAAACCACTTAGGTATTATATAGAAGGCCTGGCCATTTTATGGAATGCCTGGATTACACACATTGACGGTAAAACACACACACACACATATATATATATAATATGCTAAGCACAGGATCCCTCCACCTCCCTATCTGTATATAATATGCTAAGTACAGGATTCCTCTACCCTCTATATGAATAAATATTCTAAGTGCAGAATTCAGTGGGATATGGATCTAATAATAAATTTTTATGTTTATTTGCTCAAGATTTTTATTAAGTATATACATTTAACCCCGAAATTGTCAAACTTTTAATCCATTTCACTTGATGTTACAGATATGTGTTGATTTCGTGTCATCTTCTCTACGACAACGTGTACACCAGTTGCCACATTGGCCTTATGATTTTGTTTGCATGGAGCTTTAGTTTCTCAATGATGCTACCCCCATTAGTTGAAGTTTGGGGACAACTTGGTTTACATCCTCCAACCTTTTCCTGCACCATCCTAAACAAAGATGGAAGTTCACCGAAAAAGTTTTTATTTCTTCTTGGATTTGTAATTCCATGCATTGTTATCATCGCATCGTATTCTTGCATCTACTGGAAGGTCCTCGAAAGTCGCAAAAAACTGCGCTCTCATAGGTTTGGCTTTTTTTTACTACGGTAGTTTATATATTTGTTGTTCACTTCTTTGTTTTTTTCAGTGTGTTCGCACAAGAGGAGTAGTTAACACTTGAGACCATGCTTCAAGTAAACTCCGTCTCTTTAATAATAAAACTGATTCTACACCAAATCAAGACTATAAACCAATATATTATTCATCCAAAATTGTTTTCTAAATGGAATAAATGAATTAGTGGTTTAGCTCCGAGATTAAATCCTTCACCCCACCAGGCTTACATCAAGATCTCTCAATATGGTTGTCAATAGTATTATTCAAAATTCCCTGATAAATCTGGTCATGGCCGATGTCTGAGGGACATTAAAAGTTCTGGCTGATATAGGCACATAGGCACAAAACCCATAAACAAACTTAACCTAGGTCAACCACTTGTAAAATCGTTGTACGATTGTAGGTTTAGAACATCTGAAATTTTGCCAACAACATGGATCAAATAAATATGTACATTTCATTTACCCTGTAAGGTAGCAAACATACCTCACATTATTCCACCAGGTATAATTTATAAGTAGACAGTAGATCTTTAGGTCCTAAAAAGTAAAGTTTTAGCTTAAATAAGCTTTATAAAATATAAACTAAACCATCATAAAATTAATTAGAAAAATATTCAAATAGAAAAAAAACCCACTGCATTCCAAAGGTTTCTGCTTTGATTTGAATAAAAAACCACACACTCAAAGGATGTTGTGTACCCTCATCCATGCTTAACACAAATTCCAAATAGTGTGTCTCATAGAAAATAATTAGCCCTTTTTCTAAGTTTGCCACTCTAAGTTATAGCGTTCATCACTTAATATTAGCTTTTTATGCTGAAAAATAGCGTTCTACATCTACTGATGGGAAAGGAGAGTATTTAAACTTGGACAAAAGATTATTTGGAATTTTAAATTAAAGTTGATTTGACTTTCCTTTCAAAATGTCAGCTGGCACACAAAGACTTTTCAGTTCACAAGCACCGTGTTCAATTTTGTCATCGCCTTTCCACCAGCTTTCTTTGCTTAGTTAATAGGTTCTGTTTGTTCATTTATACTGTACTTTCCAGGGCAGTAATAATTCTCAAAATAGTGCAGTCTTTTTTTCTCTCTAGCAACACGTCTTACTAACTGTTCGGGTTATACACTTGCAGTCATTAATTTTAGGTCAAAAATTGTGCTGAAAGTAAAAAAATACATACAAGCAAGGAACTTTCCACAGTTGTAGTAAAAGCTTTCTTAATGAACATACTAAAAGTACCCTAATATTAACCTTGATCTACGGCTGCCATCTTGGAAAATGGCCGTCGTTTTTAGTTTTTTCGCTCATAAGTCATTAACGCTTAGAAATAGCCTAAGAAAAGTGGAGTAGGGAATTGACGGGCGTAGGTAGATGGACACACATCTTGGTAAACAATATGTTGATCTAGCTATTATTATTAAAATTACTGTTATTACTATTATTGCTATTATTAATTACTATTATTAAAATCCCCCTGCACTAGTAAATCAAGAGAATGGGGAAAAGACATGGGGAGAACATATGTGAAAAACACCATCTTGAGGGCCACAGACAAAATACAAATTTACTAATTGCTTTGTCAACTCTTTTAAAATTCCTATATATTTTAACTACTATACATAGTATTGAAACATTTGTAAAGAGTGTGAAAACGTACCTCGTTTATTTGTTTTTTAATATCTCATTTGTAGTTCTGTTGCGGCACATAAAAGCACCATCATCCCAGCGTCCGCTCAGATTTGTCAAAATAGAGAAGATTTTCGCCTCACTTGGATGATGCTTATCATTTTTTGCTGCTTTCTGCTATGTTTCCTCCCGCTCATGTTGGTCAATGTCATTGATGATGAGGTACGTGCGTTTGATAAATTACAACAAAAATATTTATGTTTGTACAATGAGTACCGTATTGGTCAAGCTGCAATAAAACATAGGCACTCAGTGACAAAATTAAATATCATCACTTGATTGAAGTTATTTAAGTAATATAGTTTTAACATAAAAATATTATAGGGAATTCATACGATATCCATAAGCAGTAATACACTATTTTTGGGAGGTTTCATATAATATTTTGGGGTCTTCAAAGTTTTCTAGTGGAGAATAAAACAGAATATGAGTGATTTCAAGTCCCCCCCACCCTAAGATCCCCCTAATGTTAGTGCCAACTCAGAAGTATAGCTTAGTAAACAATTAACAGAATAATGACTAAGGAAAGCGTTCGGAGAAAAAAATTTAAAGAATTGCCTTTTAGATAGGAAAGTACTTTTAAGCATCATGAGGCCCTGAGTAAATTTATCATGAGATGCTACATCAGATTTTCAAAACAAATAACAGGCATTGTTGTTTCTGAAACAATAGTTTTACTCCATGTTGTTTGACTTACTTTTTTTTTTCAGGTAAACTTACCTACACTCCATGTATTAGCATCTGTCCTAGCTTGGGCTTCAAGTGTCATCAATCCTTTTATTTACGCAGGAAGTAACAAACAATACAGAACTGCTTACAAGAAGTTGTTTTGTAATTACAAAGACCATCCTGAATTATTCATAGAAAAGCAAGTTGATGTCAAATTTAATGATCTGTCCGATTCACATTCAGATTCGGGAAAAACATTTATTATAGGATTGAAATATAATACTACAACTGAAAAGGTTAACGTGTCACGCCCAAATGCAAGAAAATAACTCTTAATTAAATAATAATGGAATGTAGTTTTGTTCCTAAATGTTTGTGGTTCGTAATCTATGGTTGACTTATTAACTAATACAATTTAGCTTTATCATCCTATTCATAATGCTACGTGTGATCTAATTATGGTTGACTTATTGCCAAGTACAGATTTATATAGCTTTAGCTTGATGTATTTAAATTTGTGTAACTTAAAAGAAACCAAGTTTGACAATGTTTAAAACAATTTTATTGATTTATATTACAATTGATAAACTATTAATAAACTTACTAACTGCACCAAGTTATGATTATAGTATGAATTTGGTAGGAAGAACAGTAGGAGTTAGTTACTAAGGTTACTAAAACTATTTTAATATATTCATACATCAAATCATGGTATTTAAACCATCACTTTTGGTAGCTATTATCAATACCTATAAAACAACATAAATAATATACTAAAATGTTATCAATGTTGACCGCAAAGAAATATGTTTGAATTTTTTGAAGTGTTCTTCCAACTAAAATCAGGGCATATAGTGCAGGACAGTTAGGTTTTGACCCAGACATTCAAAATAACAAGCTGAAAATGGGAGGTTACGTCAAAGGTCCACCTACAAACTCAGACCTAAAAGTCCCAGAAAATCACTCTGGGGGAACCACCGCCATCTTGTAAAATGGCGGCCAAAATGTGGTATATAACCATTTTTGCCATTACTTTTGCTTTGACGACAAAAATACATTTGCGCTTTTTGATAGAACGTTACATTTTACACAAAAAAGGCCTCTGACAATTATTTTGTGGGAACTACCATTTCAAGATAAATTCATTTTTACGCAGTCAGTTTGCTGCAAAATCAAATTAAAGAACTCTACATTTGCAATTGACTATATGAAATGATGAAAGTTATGGTAATTGTTATAATCACAACCAGAAATACATATTCTTCATTTGCATTGAGTATAAACTTTTTCGAAAGCTTTTTACCACCATAAAACGTGAATTTCTATAATACTTAAAACTTAAAATGGGTAAAATAATCTCTTACATTGCGAGTAGTTAAAAGCTCTCGATGGAGTAATGTAATGCTAATGAAAAATGTTTGTCTCTGGGTACTATTATAACGTGTCCCTAAAATGTTATCCTTCTATTTAGTTATTTGAAATTGGTCATATCTAAAATTTGATTTTGCGGGAAACTCAATACAAAAGAAAAAAACACTTTTAGCATGAAACACCACAATGCTGTTTTTTACTACAATATTGGTTGTTTTCAGAACGCAGCTATGTATTTTTATTCCCTTCATCTTTAGATATGTTGTCTTTCAATATACATTAAAAATACTTAGGCCTATGCTTTTTAAACTTATTAACAAATATAATCTTTTCCTTTAGAACTGAAACCTCATGTTTATATCTTTAAAAATGTGAATGTAAACCTACTGACCCTAATATGGTTGCATTTATGGTATAAACAGAGTAATGTTTTATAGCAGCTAAACTGGTAGTGATGCATTGTTGTACCTGACAGCTGCAATCCGATGTCTGTATATCTGCTACATCTTGTGGCGGCGTATCGCTGGTGGCTCTGGAGAATAGGCTAAACTTGTTAATGTACCAATTATGAATTTAATAATTTATAATGTTAGGCATATCTGGTGCTACTACCTATTAGTTTTCTACAACACTTTATGGATAGTTAATATCTACTATACAACTTTTAATGTTCCATGACAACAAAGGTAGTCCATGATAATGTTCCGTGAATACAAAAATGTTTGTAATTCCAGCTTATCAAAAGTAATGTGTAATAAATAAACGGTGTGTTATTTAAGTACTTAATACAGAATTTAACACTTGTTTCATGAAGAAATTGGTCTTTTATATTCTCAGCTTCTTCCTCCAGGACTGGGGCCCGGTTAAAACATCCATATCCGGCTCAGTATCGACACATAACTGAATAATTAATACCAATATTACGACACTTGCAAGTCTTCCTTTCAGATCCACTTTTACAGTTGCATATTATCATCTTCAGTAGCTTGCCAGGAGCAGGATCACGCAATGGTGGATTTGGAATATAGCGACTACTTTGCAACATATATCACCAGTCTGTGGGATTAAAATTCCCTCCTTTCTAGAGAAGTACTTGATGATATACTTCATAGCAGTGCTGTCGCATTGCTTCAGATATTGGAGGAAATGATGCTAGTTGAAAGCTGCTATCAACACGTGTCTTAGATGCATACTGGGCATAAATTTTGAATTTTTTCTTGTCCAATGTGTTCGAACACTTATCAGGATCAAAAGATTAAATGAAAGCTTCTCCAGCTGCAGCAATATTGTCAGGAGTCAAAGATGAAGCATTGAACACCTTAACAAGTTCTTGAAGTTCTAGGTTGATTTACAGTTTCTTGAATGATCTTACCCTGCCTACCTTGAATGGAAAGTACATAGTGTCACAACCAGTCATGGCACGTAGGAAGAGCAGGAATGCAGATAAATCACCCAGAGACTCTTGCAGAGCCTTGCTGCTGAAAATTTTTGGTTGGACATTGTGGAGTCTATACATCTTCTTAATTTGCTGCAAGAGTAATGAGTAGCACAAGTAAATCTGTGTCGCTTCCCACTATAACTGATGGTTTGGATGCATTGATTGCAGTATCAACTATCAAGGAGTCAGCATCGTCCACAGCTTGAAGCACAGAAATAACATTTGAGACAGGTGTGTTTAAAGGTGATTTATCAGCTGGATATTGTTGTTGTCGTTGTTAGCAAGGAACTCCTCTTGTGAGGTGAAGGCTTCTGGATTTTCATCAAGGACTACATCAGCTGAAATTTTGGTTGCAGCCCACCACTCATGTTCAGTATCCTTAGTAGATGGATGAACATATCCGTCAAATACAACAGTAATTTGTGGTGCTGAGTAGTGTCGTTTGATGAATGATACATACTTTTTGCATATTTCTTCATATGTCTCATACTTTGGCCATATTACACGATGTACTAAAGAGGCTCCATCGATGGTGTAAGACTCCGGTGGCATGTTAAACTCTTGTGTAGGGGCTGTTTATGCTTCCAAAGGTTTCAGAAGTGCTGATTTACTACCTTTACTGAGATAAACTTCATCGAATAGAGAAGGTGGTCTTGAGGCAAGTTCATAAGAAAAATATTCTGCTAACTCTTCATCTCCGCAAATAATGCACAGCATTTTGTGAAAAAGCTGCATTGGATTCACATGCACGGTATTATCTCGAATGCGGGTTCCTTGAGTAACCGTGGCTAGGAACTTCACACTTTCCTTTCGCTTCAAGTGCATGTCACTGAAAGGATTTCATGGCCTTCATGCAGGTAAGTCTAGCTAGTCAAGTGAGGTTTCACAATTAACTATATATGTTGCTGCAAGACCATTTGAAATTGATACGAGCAACTGTGATGATCGTTCTAGTGGGTTGTACACTCGCAACCATTCAATAATTTTCTGTGTGTCGGTTAGGAACCGGCTTTGACGGGATGTACGCAGCTCAACATGTTGTTCTGAAGTGACTGTGTTGACGCCAGGGAAAGCCTCTATCGCATGAACTACTATCACATCTACTACTTTTGATGTGGCTGGCATTGCATGAACCCATTTCTTAAGAGTAGCACTGGACAAGCCTCGGCCATGAGTCAAACCACCAATAGAGTTCATGCCTTGCTAGGGATGTGAAAAAAGTATCGCTACCTTACCAATATAGGTATTTTCCTTTCGATACTAGTAATTTTTTATTCGATACTTTTTTCTGATACTCTTACTGATTATTACTCACGCTCTGGTATCGAATTGGTATCGAAAGAGTATCGAAAGAAACTAATTTTTTGCTATCTTCATTCGTGGTCCATGCTGAGATTAAATGTTTACTAGGGTAATCTGTAGAGGAGGAACAAATGACACTATTTCTCAATCCTCACTCATTTTCTGCATTACAAGCAAGAATCAACTCCAGCATTCAGTACCATACGCAAGAATTTGACTAAGTGGATGCTTTGTTTACACTAGCGTGGGTTTGCTTGCATCACCAAAGGTTAAAATGTGGAGCAAAAGTTTGCTCAGGACCAAGGCCGTAGCCAGAAAATAATTTCAGGGGGGGTTTGGTGGGCACATCCCCCAATTGCTGGAAGATAGAAAAAAAATTCTAAATGATAAACAGTTCTAGAAGCTCTCTGAAGTGGTTTTTTTCATGGTAAAATAACTCACTAACTGCCGAAGGCTTGGAAAATTTCTAAATACTAAACACTTTTTAAAGCTCTATGAAGTTTTTTTTATGGTATAATAATCCCTAAAATGCCAAAGGCTAGGAAAATTTCTAAATATTTAACACCTCTAGAAGCTCTCTGAAGTACCCCCTAATTTGTATTTGTACCTTAATTTTAATATTGTTTGAACCATAAATAAAGCCATATATATTCTGTCCATAAAATTTCGCGGGGGGTTTGAACCCACAAAACCCCTCCCTGGCTACGGCCTTGCTCAGGACCACACTATCGGTCCACCAAGTATTCACTATACACTCTTGCATACCGCCCTCAATCTCTTTTAGCTTATTATAGTTCATAGCTGTTCTTTCATCTTGGTTTATCAATACAGCAGCCTGACTGGTTGACAGACGAGTGGAGACTAGTCTACATAACACCCCCTTCCTTTATCAATGAGCAAGGTCATCACAAACTAAACAAAACATATTTGGTAGGATCACAATAAACTCGGTCTTTTCAAGGTGCTCCAAGCAGACGAAGCAGACACGTTTATGTGCAGATGAGGCATGCAGTCCATTCTTCTATTGTAAGAAAATGGCACCTCCCAAAAGTAAACTATGTAAGTTTTTTTTAAGAAGTTGTAACCCACCTTGGTGGCGTAGTTAGCTAACGCACTAGTTTCATGTTGAGCTAGACTGCCGAGGACGGGGAGATCGAGGTCCAAATCTAAGTTGGGTGAACTGAGGGGGGTTTTCCTAAATGGTTTTCCACTCTCCCTCCACGCAAATGCGGGTTAGCTTCCTCTAAATTCAACCTTCCCAATTTCTAACCCATTAGCGTAACTGGTACTTAAGCGTATAGCCCGAACGGGTAGTAAGACGTGGTACTCAAGAAAAAATGTTAGATAGCGAAAAAGCATCTTGTAAAATTTGTTTTAAACTATTAAAAACCATTATAATTTTAAGTGTGTAAATAAAAATGAAAATAGAATGATGATACAAAAGTTGAGATTTTTTTGTAACACAACGTCTTACTACCTGTTCAGGTTGTACGCCTATGTACTAATTACACTAATGGGTTAGGGATTAGGAAGGCTTAATTTATATTAAATGCACCCGTATCTGCGTGGTGGGAGAGTGGAAAGCCATTTAGAGAAAACCACCCTCAGTGCACCCGACCGGGATCAATCCCCGATCTCCCTGTCTTTGGCAGTCTAGTCCAACACGAGATTAGCGCGTTAGGCCACGCGGACATTGAAGCGGGTAAGAGATTATTAATACTAGATAAAAAAGCATTTTTCCAGATTAAATTTTCGATACCGATACTTACTGTTATCGATACTTTTCTTTCGATATTTTTCTTCCGATACTTTTAATGAGTACAGTATCGATACTTTTCTTTCGATACCACATCTCTATGCCCCACATTAGTGTTTGTTCAGTTGTCATAGCTCACCGTGTGCCAGACCAAAATTTATTAGTTCTTCTAATTGTAAAATACCTTTCTGTAGTAAACCTTTTGAATTCTTATAGTGGCAGAACATTTTCGAGAGAAAGCATTTGCCGAAGATAAATTTGGGCATATTTCGCATAATTCAAATGACCAGCAGGATGAAAGAAAGGCAGCATGCTCTGAATGCGGAGTAAATGAAGTTCCCAATCGCCTGTGCATTCTGCTCTGACAAACATTTTTAGGAAATCAACAAGTTTCTAATACTGAACATATTCAATATCACAAGATCGCATTAGCACTCGCAATTAAAAGAAAATTATTGTGTCCTACACACATTATATAATAACCATCTACACATAATATAGGGCCTACTGAACTACGCTATTGGTTTGGCACAATAACACACCACGCGACAAATTGCCGGTACAGACTGGAATGCTGCGTGACGTCATCTATGGGAATGCCTCCTACGGCAAGCAGTGACACTACACGTGCTATTGTTGTATTTTATAACAATAAAAATACATTATCTAGAAAACGGCAACTCCCACAAAATATAGGTAGAAACTTTTTTATGTAAAATTAAACGTTCCTTCACTAAGGAAGGTGATTTTGTCTTCAGAGCAATGCCAAATAACTGAAATTTGAGCACTTTTTTCAATATGGCGTCAGTTTCCCAAAAGGGATTTTCTGGAGCTTTTAAATATGAGTGTATGGGTACCTTGTTAACACATTTCCCAAGTTTCATCTTGTTATTATGTTTATCTGTAAACTTAAAATGCTTTTATTTCTTCTCACAATGATTTCACAGTCAAAAATACCACTTTATCTCGAAATTGGTAGCTCCCACGAAAGAACTTTCAGAAACCTTTTTCTTGGTAAAATTTAACGCTCTTTCAAAATGTACAAAGGTGTTTTTGTTGTCAGAGCAACAGTAACGGTGAAAATGGTGGAAAACCACATTCTGGCCGCCATTTTACAAGATGTCGGTGGTTCCGTTAGGTTTGAGGGGGTGCCAAACAGAGCACCAACCTAACCTGACGTAATCTGGGCGTGATTGGAGAGTAATCCTAACCACCTGGGTTTTATAGTGAAGTTGCTAAGCAAAACAACGTTCACTTTTTGATATTTGCAAGGAATTTAGCAAATTTGTATGTTTTTTTGGTGTGGTGAATAAAAAAGATATAGTGCCACTCTTAAAAATTTATTTTACATCCCCCATCTTCAAAAAAATGGTGCCCAAAATTGGTATTTTACAATTATCTCTTAAGCCATTCATTAGATCAAAGTTTGTTGCATGCCTGGTAAAAAAATTACAACAATTTTTTTCTAGAAAACGTGTTCTTATAGTGTTCTTATAGTGTTCTTATAGTGTTCTTATAGTGTTCTTATAGTGTTCTTATAGTGTTCTTATAGTGTTCTTATAGGGTTCTTATAGTGTTCTTTATAAATCCAACTGTTTTTGTACAGTCTCGCAGTAAAACGTTTGGAGTATGATTATTATCACTCTAAGTTTGTGGAGTTTCCCTTCGGATTATTTTCCTATCACGCCCAGGTTACGTTAGGTTTGGAGTCGCTAGGTTTGGAAATTATTTTACTATCTATCATGCCCGGCCTACGTTAGGTTTGGGAACTATTTTCACATTTTCCTACAATCCCCCAACTATACAGGGTGTATATTAATTGGTGTTAAATATCTTAGGGGCGTATTCCCATCGATCAAACATTAAGAAAAGATTATACAGGATGGGGCAGAAAGAGTTGACACGTTTAATAACACTATATATTTGCTATTTTAATTACTATATACTTCAAACTAAACTTAAAATAAAAACAAAAAATTGACAATTCCTTACATTCCCTTGAATTACTCACTAAAAAACAATGTCCTTAATATGGCCACCATTATATGCAAGTCATTGTTGTATGCGCTCCTTGAAACTTGACATGACATTTTGAGCAATGTATCTGATTGAATTGCTTCAACTTCCACCACCATTCTTTCTTTAAGTTCATGAATTGTTCTTAGATGAATCGCGTAAATATCACTCTTCAACATGCCCCACAAGAAAAAGTATGTGCCTGTCGCCTAGGTTGTGACAGAGTTGGGCGGTCGGTCTTCGTAGTAGGCCGATGTTCGGGCTGTATGGGCCGTTGACCCAACTTGCTGGAACCACGTGTTGTTGGTATTCATTCTCTTACGTTGCAGTTCAGAGGTCAGAAAGGTCGAACATCAGTGGAGGTGCTTTGCAAAATGTTTCCTGGGAACCTTGTTTCAAGATATGGGGACATCGCCTGGCCACCACGTTCACCAGACTTAAAAACTCCGGACTCTTTCTTGTGGGGCATGTTAAAGAGTCATGTTTACGCGACTCCCTCAAGAACAACTAAGGAACTTGAATAATGGTGGTGGAAATTGAAGCAATTCAACCAAATACATTGCGCAAAGTCATGTCAAGTTACGAGATGCGCATACAGCAGTGTATGGCAAATAGTGGTTGCCATATTAATGACATTGTTTTTAAACAATGAATAATTCAAGGGTATGTAAAAAATTGTCAATATTTTGTTGTTAATTTAAGTTTAATTTGAAGCATTTTGTAGCTAAAATAGTAAATATATAGTGTTATTTTATTAATTTTTTTATTTAGCACCGCGTCTTACTATCCGTTCGGGCTATACGCATTACTGATTACGCTAATGGGTTAGGAATTGGGAAGGTTGAATTTAGACGAAGTGAATCTGCAATTGCGTGGAGGGAGAGTGGAAAACCATTTAGAAAAATACATCCCCAGTTCACCCGACCGAGATTCGGACCTCAAACTCTCCGTCCTCAATCGTCTAGCGGTGGGACAATAGTGTTAGTAAATTAATTGTATACTCAACTATTTTACCTGATTTTGAGGTTTTAAGAGAGCGTATCGTAAATGGATGTGAGAAAATACTTAAGACCCCCGGTGTACTCAAAAGAGTTGCTTCTTCTGTTGGATCACTTATTAATAATTGAACAATAAAATTCCTCCTATCTCAGAAACTAAAGCGTTTCTAGACCCATGTTTATATGAACTTTTCATGATGTTTGGTTGATGGAAATTTGCCCCAAGATATTTGACACCAATTAATATACACCCTGTATTGGGGGGTAAGAGGGCACAACAAAAAAATCCCGCCTGGGCGCAAAATTAACCTCAGGTCGCCCCTGCTAATAGTAGTTCTGTGAAGAGTAGACCCCACTCCTTCCATTCAAAATATACTAAGAACATCATTTCAAGAATAATGTAATGTTTTATTGTAACGACAATCTTAACATTGCTCATTAGATTAAAAGCTAATCTTTTTCCTTGATTATAAAGTCAGGTATAAAATAAATTTATACTAGACTATAAGTTATTCAAAAGCACATTATATTCATTGATAATAACCGTGGTTCACGGCACTCTCGCAATTTATGTCAACATGTTTAAAAACTACGCCTTAAGTACTTGTGATGAGGTATTAAAATGAAAAACCATAGACATGTAAAGACAAATTTAAAATTTCCCAACTGTTGATCCCTACTTTACAAAAAATTCCAACTTCAAAACTCATCAAACATTGAAAGAAGATTCCTTCTATAGTAGATTGTAGAAATCTTAGTTAACTTTGTTTGAACAGAGCTAGTATTGAGAAAAATCTATAGGATAGCGTTTGTGTCGCTGAGGATAAGGTGAAAGTGGATGCTACCGTTCCGTTGAGAACCAAAAAAACTATTTTCGTTAGCGTTGGAGTGACTGTAAAGTCTTGGGATGAAGTTTTGGGGGTGGGTAGGGAGGGTGGGATAGGGGGAGGGTTAGCAGAAAGACAGTCTTCTCTGGCTTATATGAACCGAAGAGTCTGTTCATTTTTAAAGTTAACCTTAACTTGATTTAAACACTAAGCTCATTTAATTTATTTTAACAATGAATGGCGGCCAGAGCTCATATCTCAAATGGGTAAACAAAGGGTGCATCTTTATAAATGGTTCCCTTTGTCCTACCACAAAAATGTGAGTACATTACCTCTGTTTGAGATATTTATCATTATTAACACACTATTGTCATTAATAAAAATATAAATATGAATTACACTAAGTGTGCTATATACAGATATGTCGAACTAATAGAGTGGAGGGAAACGGGGGGTGGATGTTAAGTATTTAAAGCATTACCTCTACATGATGTCGAATATGAATATTTGTTAATTACGGTTATAGCCTCATCTACATATTATTTAAATTAAAAAATGGCATCTGGACATAGGAATTGAACTTGAGACCTACAAACTATGTTTTGATAGTTGTTATAAAACTAATTCGTTACGTCTGAACAAAGGGGAGAAAATTCATTAGAAAAAACGTTTGACAAGTAAGGACATAAACAAAGAGTGATTGAAAATGTAAAACCTCCTTTTCTAACCAATCATACAGAAGGCCCAAATAAAAACAGAAAATAAAACAATTAGAGTGAGTCTTTTGAGTGAAATCAGTTACAATAGTCTGAGAACAGACTACTGTTACTCAGCGCACGCAACTCACCCGTTTGTGGAAACAGTTACAAGACGGTCGTCCTTTGTGCGCTCATCTTATAAACCTCATATCAATTCAAACATAAATAAATAACCTAACGGTACTCTTCAGACGTGAGATCAATTTATCATAACATAAAGAAAAAATCAAGAAATCAATTTTAAATGGTTATTATATATATATGAAAACCATGTATGACGGTACAAAAAATAAATACGATAGACGTATTTTAAGAATATATTAAAGGTTATATATGTGAATGTAAAAGTTAATATAAAAAGTAATTTCAAAATTACTGTCTTCATTAACATCAGTAAATTTACTTTAAAATTCAATAAATTTAACAATTCCGAGGTTCTCATGTAACCTACTCACAAAAGAATACTATATAGTCCAAAACTAATATTATAATATTGTATATTAACTTTGATAGGATATTTTGTATAAAACCAATATACCAATATTTGATCTTCAAAACTTTGTCATTGTAAGCATATCATAATTTTTTCTTCATACCGTCGTATATGGTTTATTGTTTTTGTTAATGCTTTCTTTTTTACTGTTTGAGCCTTCTGTTTTGTTGGATTGGTCAAGGAGGTCTCAAAAATGCAAAGCAGAAAATGCTGAAGACCAACCACCAAAGAGTTATCTAAAGAAGCTTACATTTGATTCCTCTTCCCACCCTTCAACTAAGACATTGGGTCCTAAAACATCTGGAAAAAAAATGGGGTGTGGCTGTGTCATGGACACGGCGCGTGTTGTACGTGAATACGTTTATGTAACGGGTTATATTTATTAAATAAAATATTTTTATTTATGTATTTAGGATAAAAGCAAGGAAACAAATTATTATTGTGTTACAATATAACTTTACTAATGTTTTATATACAATCGATAGATTGACGACAGCTGACGATTAAAACTTAAACGAACATCGTAGCTTCTCCGAGTCAAAAGTTATACTAATTGCAAATCTCGATACGCAGCAAAATAACCTCAAAATGGCGGCGCTTCCCCCTCCACCGCGCGCGATGCGTCACTGTTCTCGCTTATCGTAATGAATTCTTTGATCCTTTAGCTATC
>CABFWB010005170.1:0-10218 GCA_902151455.1 Timema bartmani | reverse complement strand
TTTTTTTTTTTTTTTTTTTTTTTTTCTCTTTTTTTTTTTTTTTGGCTCAGTTGTTTCAAGTTTCACCAAGTCAACCATTGAATAAAATGTTTAAGTTTCCTAAATGTATTTGTTTCAGATCTTATACTCTAAAGATCAAATAAAAATAAGTAAAAAACAAGTGGGGGACGATAGACGGCCCCCTATCTTATATTACTCTCCAAACAGATGGAACACCTATATTCCAGAGAATGCATCGACGATCAGCTAAGCCCCATGTCATGTATCAGTGATTTTACAATATGGCGTCACTTCGGGTCTCACTTGAATGCCAGTTCAACATTATTGCGTAGATTAAACTAAAATATTACTATTTAAGTGTTTATTATTTTATTTTAAAATTAACTACCCTACTAAAAAGTAGTTGCTCACATGAGAAAGGTGTGATAAGAGCAGTCATCATTGTTGAGTGGCCAGAGGGGGAGTCAACAATATAAATAATAACTGTGAGATGATTGAAATTTAATAGTAGTTAGAATACTTGCAACGCTTTTATTTGCCTTATTTATTAGTCTATTAATTATTATTACTACTGTGTTTCGTTTTATTTCTGGCTATCGCACTATTTTACTATTTCAGATACAATTACACTAGAACATCTTGTCCGAAAAGTTAAGACTCTAAAGAAATGATGAAAGCTATTGAAGCTGTTAGAAGTGGAAAAATGGGTTCTTTAACTGTCATTAAATATTTAGGTGTCCCAAGAACAACGTTGAGAAGAAGAGTAAAGAATAAAAACATTGATGTAATAGAAAACAAGATGGTTTTAGGTTGTTTTAGTTCAGTTTTTTTTCTAAAGAATAATAAAAAGAAATGGTGAATTATTTAATTAAAATGGAACAAAGATTTTTTGGATTGACACAGTTCGATTGTAGACGCTTAGCTTACCAGTTATCTGAAAAGAACCAACTGAAACACAATTTTAATAAAAAACAAAATGGCAGGAAAGGATTGGTTAGCTGGCTTCATAGAACGTTACCCTGAAATAACTTTAAGATCTCCAAAAGCTACAGCCTCTTCCCGGGCACAAGGCTTTAACTGCCCAAATGTTAGCAAGTTGTTCAATCTTCTGAAAGACATTCAAGAAAAGAAATATTTTGGGCCTCATTGCATTTATAATGTTGATGAAACAGGGTTGACCACAGTTCAATCACTCTGTTCGAAGGTGCTAACACTCAAAGGCAGAAGACAGGTTGGCTCATTGACACTAGCTGAGAGAGGCGTTATATCAACAGTTGTAATCTGCATGTCGGCAGGAGGAAATTTACTAATCCCTATGATTATATTTCCCCGAGTCCGGATGAAAGATGATGGTGCACCACCAGGAACGGTATTCACTTGTCACAGTTCTGGCTGGATGCAACTTGACATTTTCACAGAGTGGTTCCAACACTTTCCGTAGCACGCCAAACCAAGTGCTGATGATCTTGTCCTTTTAATTTTAGACGGACACATGACTCACACAAAAAATTTGGATTTTATTGAACTATCTAGAAGGAGCTATATGACTGTGATATGTTTACCTCCTCACTGTAGCCATAAGCTACACCCTTTGGACGTTGCTTTTATGGGTCCTTTGAACACATATTATGTGCATTCTATTGAGAGACTTCTTCACAAACATCCAGGTGATGTGGTCAATCAGTTTCAAATAAGCAAACTTTTTGGTGAAGCATATCTTTGTGCAGCTACCCCAACTACATCTATTAATGGTTTCAGAAAATGTGGAATTGTTCCAATAGACCCTGACATATTTGAAGATGTAGATTATGCTTCTGCTGAAACTAAAAATTGGTCTATGCCCACAGATGATTTGAGTTCTATTGAATTATCAAGATACGTAAAACAGCAGGAGATACCCGACCCATGAAATGAACCACAGCCAGGAACGTCCTTCAAAGTAAGTTCACTAGAGTTGCAGCCTATACCCGAGGTTCAAAAACAAATCCGCAAACAGACCAGAAATAAGTGATCTGCAACTATTCTCGCAAGCAGCCCATACAAAATTGAATTGTTTGCTTCAAAGGCCACTGGAAGAAAGAACGCTGAACAAAAATATAATTCTTTAAGTAGAAGGCTATTTTCTAAAGAAGCTTATTGAATTCAAAATATAGTCCATTTTGTGGCAGTGTGATAAATAATCAATGAACAGTTACTACGTGTTGGTTTATTTAACCATAAATATCTGCATCGGGTAAACTGGCCACTTTGCAAGCGTTGGAAAAATATAATATAGTATCTAAACAACTAAATTGTTTTGGATACTGAGAATAAAACTTAATGGATACGTGACCATGCTAAATTTTGTATCTATACTCATATATGAGTTCGATTTATTGCAATAATTAGCCTAGGGGGCCACTTTACCCACCCTTCCCCCCATTCCACCCAATAAAATGGAACACCTATATTCCATCCCAATAATATGGAACACCTATATTTCAACCAAATAAGATGGAACACCTATATTCATCTCCAAACAGATGGAACACCTCTTTTCCTTTTTACCCACAACAAAAGGAACTCTTATCTATAAGTAGGCCTAATAGAATTATTTCGGTTGGCAATGGAAGCTAAGTAAAATTATGATTTTTCTCGCCTGGATGGAGCTATGACTTATTATATTGGTTGACACTGGCTCATCTTAGATTTGTTTGATCCATCCTATGTAAGAGATGTTCTAAAATCTCTTCTCCACCTCTCCATAGTGACAGTGAAGGAAACTGGGAATTTATCTCGAAACTAGGGAGCAACTGGTTTCCTGGAAATAGCTTCCGGCTCCTATGTGGGAGGAAGAAAGATAGCAGATAGTCTGTGTTTTCACAGTACTAACAATACGTCCTCTGTTTAGTATAAGGTTCGTATCAGTTTCATTGGGACAGAAACACTTAAAATATTTTTATGTTTCTAAAAATGCAGGTTAATTCATTCAGTAGAGATTCTTATCCAAACTGTTCCTCTAAACATGTTAAACACATTATAGACATAACTAGACTGTTCCTCTGACCATGTTAAACACAGTAAAGAGATCTCCAGACTGTTCCTCTAACCATGTTAAACACAATAAAGAGATCTCCAGACTGTTCCTCTAACCATATTAAATACAATAGAGACATCACTAGACTGTTCCTCTAACCATGTTAAACACAGTAAAGAGACATCTCCAACTGATTTTCTAACCATGTTAAACACAATAGAGACATCACTAGACTGTTCCTCTAACCATGTTAAACACAATAGAGACATCAATAGACTGTTCCTCTAACCATGTTAAACACAATAAAGAGACATCTCTAGACTGTTCCTCTAACCATGTTAAAAACAATAAATTCCTCTAACCATGTTAAACACAATAGAGACATCACTAGACTGTTCCTTTAACCATGTTAAACACAATAGAGACATCACTATACTGTTCCTCTAACCATGTTAAACACAATATAGACATCACTAGACTATTCCTCTAACCATGTTAAACACAATAAAGAGACATCTCTAGACTGTTCCTCTAACCATGTTAAAAACAATAAAGATACATCACTAAACTGTTCCTCTAACCATGTTAAACACAATAGAGACATCACTAGACTGTTCCTCTAACCATGTTAAACACAATAGAGACATCACTAGACTGTTCCTTTAACCATGTTAAACACAATAGAGACATCACTAGACTGTTCCTCTAGCCATGTTGAACACAATAGAGACATCACTATACTGTTCCTCTAACCATGGTAAACACAATAGAGACATCACTAGACTGTTCCTCTAACCAAGTTAAACACAATAAAGAGACATCTCTAGACGGTTATTTCTGTCATGGAATAGAAATAAGTAAAGTTGAATTTAGTTAGAGAAACATGTTGAACTGACGTTAGTGTAGAGTCAAGAACTTTTAGTAAAACAAGGTTAGATATTAGTCCATTTCATATTTCTCTGTCCTTTGGGTAAATGAGATTGTTGCCATAGCCCCCGTAGGCCGTGTCTACATTTTAAACTTTCAAATGTAAAAAACTCTTTGTGTTTGCTATTTAACTTTTTCATTGACTCGGAACCACACAAGCAGCAAAATGTGTTCTGTTTCTTTGTTCATTAATTATCAGGACGATCTAAGAAGATGATGCTTGGTGAATTTGGAATCATACTTTCCCCCGCTTCCTGTGTAGGGAGGCACGTTGCTGGTTAGAACAGCCAACAACGTAGGAGCAGACAGAACTCTGAACTTATGTCACGGAGGAACGAGAACGAAAGCGCTTCCTCACTAAATGTCTTAACAAATGATTGGCTGGCTATGTCTTGTCCCTGACGGTCGAATCTGGGAGTGGGAAGCAAGGGGGCGTTGTCCCCTGGAGATAATTTGCTCCTCTCTTTATATTTATTCTCCCCCCCTCCCCCCCACCTTATATTTTTGAATAAGATAAATTAAAAACAAACTTCAAATAACTTCTAGAGGCATTTAATTTTCTAAAAAATTCTGAGAGAGGACTATTACAAGTAACATACATTAAATTTAAAACGTTTTGTGGAGAAAATCTCTCCAAAGAGCCTCCAAGAGACATCTGATGTTTTAAAAATGTCCATGAGAGGACTAGGTGCTCCAAATAACTTAAACGAACATCCAAATGACAAACATTTGCCGAGGGAGGTCCGTGGACGCCCTTTGGATTGGGGGTGGGGGAGATAATCTCCTCAAAATACCTTCCCTACACAAATAATATTCCACCGCCATCCCTGATTATGAACAATAGGTAGACTAGCTTACAGAAGAGAGACCACTTATTTCCAAATGGCATGTAACAAGTTAAAACTATTCCGTCTCTATAGCTTAGAATACAATATTTTCCAAACTTTTGTGAGAAGTGATATTTATTAAAACTAGAGACATGTTACTGGCAGTGCCGTATTTACTTAGGTGGTGGCCCCCATAAACCCGTGTAATTGACACGATAGTGTTTGAGGAAAGGTAAAAACCAAACAACTATTTGATAACTGAGAGATCAACGGACACGTTCCTGGTAAATCTTTCAATTGTCACCAGGATTTTTATTTTAAATTTAAACTGCACATCCCCCAATTTGTTTTTAGCTACCTAATTATTTCATGCAGGAAGAACATTAGCGTAGGCATAAAACAAGAAGACCTCTACAATAAAAAATTAGAGCTAATATTTTCTTGCTTTAGGGTGTTTGTTTGAGGGGGGGGGAGGGGTCTGTGAGGTAAAAATTAGAGCTAATATTTTCTTGCTTTAGGGTGTTTGTTTGAGGGGGGGGAGGGGTCTGTGAGGCCCCGATTCGATCACCCCCCTCCCCCACCCTTTTTAAACCCGACATTGCCTGCTAGTTTGTAATGCCTCATCTTCAAATCTTGCAAAGTTGATGGGATGAACCTCTGATTTTCTTTCCCTTTTTTCAATGTAAGGTGCCGATACACCAAATAGATGACGCGTGGATACATCTTACACTCCCCAACACAAAGGCAATGGCAACACTGAGACGATCTATCCTCCCCCACTACTTTTTTTATTGACGGGCGGCAAATGCCACGTGCATAAAATGAACCTACAAAACGCAACGACAGCTCTTGCCATCGTGTGTCGCGCGACACAAAACGCGTGCATAAAAGCAGCCTTAAGGCTAAGGCCACACGAACAATTTTTCCCGCTGCGTTGAAGCTGTTTTTGTCGCGCGAAAAATGGAAACCATGAGTTTCAATGGTGGGATGTTGTACGAGCGGCAAATATCGCACGACAGAGGTACGTCAGATTCGGCTTGAAGGTCCATGTCGCGTTGGAATGCGCCGGGGGTCCATTTTCCATGCGACATATCCCGTCTCTTTACCTGCCACACGTGGGACAAAAACCGAGGGATGTTCCTCCATCAGGGTTGTTTCTCCACGTTACAGACACCAGGTAGTATTCAAAAAACTTGTTTGGATATTCTCGTAGCTTACACATGCCTCCCTGCAGTTAGTCTATTACAGATTATAGGATGAGTCCACCCTCTTGGTGGCGATACCGTTGCCTATATCGACGGACTACAATCAATGTTGTTGCAGCTACACATACATCACACAGCTTGGATTGGCAATTCATTATGGCCGGCCTTAGACTAGTGTGCTAGTCGGCTGTCAAATGTACAAAAACAGGCTCACCTGATCTCAATCTCTTCGTTTAATCTTGCAGATATATAAGTTTGATGGTGACATTCTCGAAAATGGTTCGTTTGGGTGCTGCACGGGAAAAACAAAATGGTTCACCATCGCAAACTCATTTTCCCATTTATCTAAGTAACAGTCCGTTTTACAAAAAAATGTTACATACAAAATATGTTTCTTCTTTAATTATACACAAAAATATTACAACATTATTTTATGTAGGACATACCATATTCTCAAATGTTTACTTTTAAGGTTTCTGTCTGATATTTGCTGAACATTTCTTCTGAAAATATTGATGTTTGAAATCACCCCATAACATTCTTTATTTTTGATACACAATTTACAACTAGGATTTGTTTGGAAAAAAGAATCTGAACCAATAAACGACCTGTTGTCCTCTGCTGCTCCTTCAATGTCGCAAAGGTATATTTCTTGAGGTTTTTTCGTTGGTCTTCTATGTGGCAATGGGTTTTCCCTGATGACTCATACCTGGTACCAGTTTGACGGCTCGACGTGTCGAAAGAGGAATAGATCGTGACCTTAAACCCGTGAGCTAGTACATGAGGCCATTGACCCTGGCAACCCTCCCCCTTACCCCTTCTATGTGACAATGGGTTTTCCGATTACGTCATCGCTCTGTCGCAGCCCTAATGACTCATACCTGGTGCCAGTTTGGTGGCTCGACAAGACAAGTCGCCCCGATCTGTGTGACGTTATCATTGCGTGTGATGTCGCAACACTCCCCTTCTATGCGGTAATAGGTTCTCTCTGATGACTCATACCTGGTGCCAGCTTGTCAGATAGACAAGACAAGTCGAGACAGGAATAGATCATGACCTTGAAACTGTGACCTTGAAACCGTGGGATAGTTCATGAAGTCATTGACCCAGGACTCTGGAGGTCACGGTGCTCAGGCGTAAGGCACCTGCCCGATGTACGGTGGCCCACGCACGTTTCATATAAGGGAGCACTAGACTGTCTTTGCCACCTTCCGGTACTGACAGATCTCTAAAAATCCTGTCGGGGCGCCTCCTCGGGGCAGCCCCTGGGCAATGTGACGGACATGGAAGTCCGGCATAGCTAAGACCTTGACATAGGGCATCTGTGTGTGAGGGGGAGGAGCCTCCTCAACATACACTAAGCGGTTGGTAGTTCATACCCGTTTAGCGGGGATAGCTGGTCAGGGCACCTCCTCGAGGTCCCCGCTGGGCAACTCTGGACAGCCGGTCTCAAAAAAGGTGAAATGGGAGAAGATGAGATGGTGTGAGACACAGTACTGGGGCAGAAAGAACAAAGGTTTGAGGAGACCACTGTTCGGAGGCTGAGCTCCTGACTTCCTCGTGATTGGGTGATCATTAGGAGAAGCCAAATCCTCCCTCCATCCAGTACCAGTGGCGTGGGGTTTTTCTCAAGTAACCCAAGGCAGGCTGGCATTGAAGTGCTGGTACTGTTTTTTTCAGGTGCCCTAGTACCCGGAATGGAACTCATGGACTTCGGTCCATGTCCAGTGAAAAGGTTCCGGTCCCGATGGGTATTAGTGGTTGCACTATAAAAATCCTCTGAGCCCAGGGATAGTGTAGCTTGAAAGCCCTTCGGGGTATCTCTTCGGAGATGTAGTTGGATACGTATGACCCAATCAACTCTCTCCCCCTCTCCCCCTTTTATGTGGCAATGGGTTTTCCCGATGACGTAATCGCTTTGTTGCAACCCTGCTGACTCATACCTGGCGCCAGTTTGGAGGCTCTACAAGACAAGTCGAGACAGGAATAGATCATGGCCTTGAAACCGTAAGCTAGTACATGAGGTCATTAACCATGGAAACACTCTCCCTCTCCACCTTCTATGTGGTAATGGGTTTCCCATGATGACTCATACCTGGCGCCAGTTAGGTGGCTCAACAAGACAAGTCGAGACAGGAATAGATCACGACCTTGAAGGATGTCGCAACCCTCCCCGGCAATGGGGTTTTCCGGTGACATCATCGCTCATTAGGGTGAAGTCACAACTAGAGAGTATTGACACAGCTCTGATTATGCACAATCAGGGGCCTCTCTCCAAATGGAAAACTCAGTTAGGGGCCACTACCCCCCACAAAAATCTACTAAAATTGGTTGTTTGGTATCATCTGTTGACATGCGCGGATGTAGGTATCCACCATACCAACATGAACCATTGTTGGTGAAGATAAAGAGGAGTAAGGTAAAAATGTCTCAGCGCTTACGTAGAGTGATGGAGAGTAGAAAACCACCCTAGCTCACCCAAGCGAGATTTGAAACCACGACCTCCCTGTTATAACTAGATGAGTTACACGCACCCTTTCTGGTTAAACGTCTATATATTAATTATGATGGTGTGGTAGGAATGATTAAGAAAATGTTCCAGCATTTTACATGGTAGGGTAGAGTAAGGTAGAAATGTTCCAGCGTTTACGTGTAGTGAGGGAGAGGAAAACTATTTGGCGAGAACAAGTGACAGTACACCTCAGAGGAGATTCGAACCCAAGACCTCCCCGTCATATCTAGATGAGCTAAACTCACCCTTTCTGGCTAAGCGTCTACATATTAACTAAGATAAAGTGGTAGGGATGATTAAGAAAATGTTCTAGAATTTTACCTGGAGGAACAACTACCAACAGTTTATCCGGCAGAAATTTGGTTCCAAAATCCCTCCGACCAGAGTTAAATGAGCCTGACATTTATACGGCGTGCCCACAAGGATTCGAACCTCAATATCTTTAGCACCGCTGATGTATGTTAGAATGGTCATCCAATCGCATTTGCGAGAGTGAAAAATAAGGCGAAATCAAAAATCAGTTAAAGCTGATAAACCAGATTTTCCGTTTGATATAATTAGACCAGGTAGAAAATGTACCAGCATTTAATTCGGGAAAACCCTACCAGCATATTATTGCAAACAGTTCACTGTTTATATAGCATTTATAAATTAACTAAATTTGGTTTAAGGTAAGGTGGCAGGTTCACACACGTACGCGCGCGCACACACACACACACACATACACACACACGCACACATTGGTTTTGCGTTTATTAATTGTGACGATAGAATACTACTCAAGGAGAAAGTAACCTATTACTCTGCAGCATGTGACTTACGTTATCTTGCACAACGTTATTTAAATTATCATGATAATCCAAACTTATATTCACCTGTATTACTTTCTTAATCACTTTCATTCTGTGCCATCTATCGAATAAAATGAGTAATTATGACTTTTTCAATATCTTGTGATTGCACGTACATATACATATTTAATAAATGTAATTATTACTACTCATACAATAATTTTAATATGCTAATAGGGTAGGAATAATGAAAGTATTTATGAGGGATAAGTGTACACGCATTTGTGTGGAGGGAGAGTTGAAAATACCCTCAGTTTAAAAGGACCGTGTTTGAACTCCAACATCCTCAACCAATACCAGACGTGCTTCGCTTAATTATTCGTACAGCTCACAAGATCTAAATAATATTGGTGAATGTCGTTTAAAAAACTTTCTGTTGTTTCTGTTGTATGTTACCCTGAGTGCCAACCGACGCAGTGAGGAAACATACCCACATTAGCTTGGAGGGAGAGAGGTAGAATGGCGGCTTTGGGTGGATTATCAATAAAATTAGGTTAATTATTTATAGCTAATATAATATTATTGTTGTAACAAAGGTACGTTATAGTATCAAAGTTGAGTATGAAACAAGCGCGTTGGACTACGCGGCCACTGAAGCGGTTACGTGGTGTTCAGCAAATGGTATGCCTTTATGTTATTTATACAACCTTTTCCTAGTAAACTGTTTAATAAGTTGTATAGTAGCGCCTAATTCAATTGAAGGTTGAGTTTGTAGGTCAGTTGGCCTCACTGTGTACGATACTTTTAGTGTATATTCTAACATGGATTTGTTTATAACCTTCATGTATAATTTGTTTGTACATTCATAGCTTGTACTTTATGTAAATGAGACGTCTTGAAGTTGCTGATTATGTCTGAAACTTAATTTGTATGTGATAAT
>CABFWB010005169.1:26953-39249 GCA_902151455.1 Timema bartmani | reverse complement strand
TAACATGCTCTCCTTGTCTCTCTTACATTCACTGTCCTTGTTTCTCCTGGTGACAGCTAACATGCTCTCCTTGTCTCTCTTACATTCACTGTCCATATTTCTGCTGCATGTGTGATAAGAGCCGTGCCGACTCAATAAAACCGATTGTTTAAAATAATTGTTCATGCTACGATTATTTACAATGATTAATCCCGATTATCGATTATTTATTAATAACTATTGGGAAATTACTTAGGAGAATGATAACAGTTAATGAAATTAATACAAAAATATATTGTATGCATAATGGGCGAAAGTTGGAACTAGATTGATAGTTTTATCAATGGGATGCACTTGTATTTCTTTATCCAGTTATGTAATCTTTGCATCTTTGCATAGCCCGCAAACCAGATGCAGCGTGTATATAAGGTTGTTTTTTGCGATTTTGATCACTAAACTCCTACCTAGAAAATTTTTAATTTAAATTTTACTTTTAAAAAACACGATTAATCGACATAATAATCGCCGATTACGACTAATTGCAGATGCACTGATAATCGCCCGATAACGATTCATCGGTATCCGCATCGGTACACTCCTAATATGTGACCATGAGTACAAAGTACGCCCTGTACATCATTTCCTTGCACTTCTAGGGCATGTCTTCTCCCTAGCAGGTCTCTTACACACCTATAGAACAACTTCTTCTCCTCATTAGATCCTCTCTACTTCCACCTTTCTCCTCAATCACACTTCCAAGATGTACTTTTCACAGCTCTCTCTACTCCATACAACCTTATAGCTTTACTCTTCCTTGTCATTACCTTCACTTTGCTGCTGTGCTAAATTTCACTCCACTCTCTTTCACTTCCTTATTTTGTACCTGCGTCTCTACCTTAATGTTAATAAATGGGGGGAATATTTTAACCTTAAATAAGATAGAAACAAAGGTACACATACACATAAATAAACAATCAATGAGAACAAGAGGAAATTAAGAGCAGTATGATTTAATAAGGCTAAGTACATAGTAAATTTTTAGCACATAATCTCGGTAAATACTATCTATAAAAGATTGATAAGATATCAGGTAGCATTGCATATATAACGGTCGACAAGGGGCGCGAAGCGCCTAATGGATGTACAAAGCAAAAATTAGTTAAGTTTTAAAAACATCCAATACCCATGCACACACAGGCAGTCCTAGTTTTGTGCAAGGTCAAGTTCAGTTATTATGAGCACCCAGGGGTTGTTGGGCAAGGAACCCTTTACAAAGTGGGCAAGAAGAGACTACAAGACAAAATATTAGACTCTACGGGCCATGCCGGGTCGGCAAAAGGCGCCCCACAACTTGAGCCTCCAATCGGGGTTCAGCAAATTTAATACAGTTAGCTTGGCCCGAGCCCGAGGGGCAGGAGCGGCACATAAGCCAGACATCCCAAAAGGGAATACAAAAACTACAAGAAAAATAAAACAAGGGCCAAGCCTGAAGGACAGAGACGGCCCGAACACCCCAACCTGAGTTTCTGATAAACAAGTGTACCAAACTAGGCATTGTTCCCAGGCCCTCAGATAACCTGAACCATTGCTTCCCTGCAAGCTACCTTGAAAAATGGAATAATGGCCACACAGTGTGTGATGAGGGACACAGCCCTTTTGAGCAGTGACCCTAATGGCTGGGCCGAAGAAACGCGTGAAGCGCGAGAAATAATGAGCTAAGTTTATCACTATCTTTACATAACAACAAGCAGGTATAGGTTCTAACCTAACTCTACATAATCAATCAATAATGGTAACAATAATGCCTAGGCCTAGCGAAGACATTTGTTACTCCTAATTTCTAACAACTAACAGAAATGATACGTCATAAATCTATCCACGTGGTAGGCTATTCCTAATCTCTCCCGTACTGTATAACCTTCCGTGTCACTTCCTTCTATTGAGTGGATCCATCGCCTCAAACCGTAAGTCCATTGTTGAAACGTAAACTTGGCTCGACGTGTGGTGTGCGCAATGTATATCAGCTGCGCTAGTAGTGGTGCTTTTTCCAAGCAAGCCGGAAAATATATAGTATAGATGCTGCGCGTGACGGAGCGACCAGCAATGAGAGGTGGGGGAAGTTTCCATCGGCATCTGGAAGGTTGACTCGTTTGAGCAAACAGCACCAGAGCTGCTATCAGTTGACTTATTGACTTTGGTGAGTGCAGAGTCTTTAGCACGTGGACGCGGCCAGTCATTTCCTAAGCGCCGCTCCTTCCGATGGGGCATTGTGCTTAGAGGAGGAGTCGGTGAAGTGGGTATGTAAAGAAAGCAAATATGTGTTACGAGTCTAGTATGAAACAATAGTATACCAGTAATAACTTAATGACTTGCTTGCTTCAACTCATTTTCATATTTTATAGTCGAACAGGGCTAATCCAGTTTAGCCCATTACAATTTCATTCTTGTAGTTTTTCCTGAATTTCCTCTTCCTTCTCCCTCCATACCATCTAGTCATCAGCAAACATCACAGTTTTTATTCTTTCCCCCCACCCTAGTTTTTCTGATGACTAAATTAAAGTTTAAAAAAATATAAATATCCTACAATTTTGTCATACGAAAACATAAATCACTCCGATTTGAATTTGAATTTATTTGAAACCGCCACTCAGATCTAACAGCTCCAAATAGTTTCGTTTTTTATATAACTCAATGCGCCACCATCGTCTTTTTTTGTTTGTTTTTAACTAAATTTGCTATAATTAATATGGCGCCACTGGCCATAATCATCGCTAACGTTTCCTCGTGGGAAGACATGTCCGACTAGCACCCTCGCAAATACGCCACTGAACAGTGTATCACTGCTGAATGTTCGTGAAACATGTCGGATGTATAGATCGAACGAATATTAAGGCATGGTGCTAAAAAAAAATAATAGAAAATTCTAATGATGTTGACTTGCAAAAAAAATCTACTTTATAAAATGCTCTTTTTATAAAAATTGGACTGTAGTAAGACATTTGGAACACTAAATTTATAAAGGCAGAGGAAAAAAGTTTAAAGAACTAAAAGTAAATCAACACACAAACTAAAGCCTATCTTAAAGTGGATACATTAGATTTACAAATACATATCTATTATCAAATATCTAGTAGCGACATTACAATTAAAATAAACCAATTCAGGCGACATAACTTGGATAATAATGATGCTTCATTTTAATATGTTTCTGTAAAAGAGTGTATTATTTTATTTATGATCGTTAGTGAAATGTGATGCTCTTTTTTCAAACATGTGTGTATGATTGTGCTTAGGTAAAGTTTGCATTGTCAATAGAGTGCGATGACCGCCCTGTGATTGCGCTCGTTTGTGCACTCAGAATGTAGACTAGGTAATATTTATTTCTAAGAATTTTTATTTGTTAATTGCCATGACTGGTTTGTGCTTGCTATGAATAGCTTAGGATTGTACAACAAGGAACTTTCAAAATTATGACAGCCGGATCTTCACCAACAAAGCAAGAATTCTATAGCTAAATATGTCAAACTCGATCTAGTACATTACGAAATCAAAGTAACCAAAATATTATGAAATATATCAATGTCCAAATTTATTTGACACATATTTTAATCAAATTTCTGTTAAAACTTTTTTCTTGATTATTATTGTATTGATTTTTTGATGATAGTGATCATAATTTTAGTTTCAAACCTATCCAAACAATATAATCAGAACCTCTTACTGTTTACTTTAGTAGATCATTTTTATACCAAACACTTAATAACTATATCTGGGTTAAAACAATATTTGGGTATAGTTAAGAGTATTTTTTTTAAATACTTTGTACAGTCAACAATTTTATTCACTTTACTAAACTCTATTTTATTGTAATATAAATATTTATTTTTTAGAAAATCTGCAATTATTGATTGTATGAAAATATTGTTCTATTATAATAAAATAATCTTATGCTGAATGAGTTTTCAGTGTAATTTTTTTTAAATATTTATTTCTATTCTCCTTTACTAAAATTAAGAGATATTTAATTTTACATACATACAAGAAAAGGTGTTGGACAACTGTAATTGAAAAAAACTTTATGAGCTTTTTGTTGTGTAATCCTAAAGCGCGTTTAGGTATATAAGCCTCATTTTCAGATTTTATTTTATTATAAACTGATTTGTTAACTTTCATTGCACATTAGTATGAAATAATAATAATACTTAGTACCGCGTCTTACTATCCGTTTGGGCTATACGCTTAAGTACTAATTACACTAATGGGCTAGGATTTGAGAAGGTTGGATATAGATGGCGTAAACCCGCATTTCCATGAAGGTAGAGTGGAAAACCATTTAGGGAACCTAGTTCAACCAAGCTAGATTCGAACCTCGGTCTCCCCGTCCTCGGCAGTCTAGCTCAACACTTAACTAGAGCGTTAGCTAACTATGACACCGAGGCGGGTATTAGTACAAAATAATGTTGAATAAAATCATTCCAATGTTCAAAATAAGGGGTATTGCCGATACCAAATATATACTTAGTAAATTCATTTCATTACATTGTCTATCCATTTAACTTTTTTTTTAGTTTATTATATAGCATATCCCTTGTATATTTTGTTTGTATTAATTTGACAACAAAATGTAAAAATAAATGCAACCTTTAAAACATGAGTATTTAATTTTAATTACTGATATATTTTGTGCGCCGTGTCTTACTTCCCATTACAGCTATCCACGTATTTATTCCAATGGATAAAGAATGGGGAATGTAAAATATTTGATAAATGTGCCGTATTTGCGTTGAAGGAGAAATTATAAGCACATTAGGAAAAAATACTCATTACACCCGATTGGGATTCTAAAACTGATATCCCAGTTATATGCAGTCCAGTCTAACGAAAAAATTAATCCTAAAGAATTGTGACCGCAGAAGCTGGTCACAAAATATCTAATAATTCATTTACAAGTGCATTTCCAAGACTCATGTTACTTACGTTTAAACTGTAGAAGTACTGACAATGTATATTTTGGTCCAACACTCTCAATTGTTTGAGAAGGGGGTTGAGGTGGGGTAAGGGATTACCCCTACCTGAACTCTGGAATATTGTAATCTGAGAGACGACAGCTCTTAGCTCTCAACTTGTCTTTATCACGAGGAACATTTTGCAAGTGAGTTGTTTCAAAGAATTGTCACTTGGAAGCCATATTATTACTGGATGTTTTAAGTTCTATCTGACTCGAGGAGCGCAACAAATCTCCCGTAAGGCTACGTATCTGTTGTTTCCTTGTCTGTGACCTAGGTCATAATACAATACATAAAAAAATATATAATTGCCATTTTCTTTGTAGATTAAAATTACTAGTGAAAATTAGCCCATTAAAATATCCTCACTGAACAGATTGCTTTACCTTAGAACAAAATTTAAGAGATTAAAATTATTTAATATTAAATGGAAAATTAAATATAATGGGTCCACCATTATGGCACACGGTGTTATAAAGCTACTAGTACTGACATTAATTGTAGGTCGCAGCACCTAAGAGGAAAATGCTCTGCCAACAGATTGATTGAACTAATGTTCCATTTTTATATTTATTTTATGTTCTATCTGTGATCTGTGACAATATGGAGACGTGTGATATTTCTCTCGTGAAGGAGGAAATTGTTGAACTTATCAAGACAGAGCCTCAGAATGAAGATGAATTTGATATGTGTGGAGAATCGGGAATGAAAATTGAGGTGAGATATAAAATATTTTGCCTGTGGGGGAGTAGAAGTAAATAAGAGATAGCTTTCGTATTTTTGTTAATTTTATTGAGAAAGAAAACTTTTTTGGCTAAAATATATAAAATAGTACTTCAATTATGGTTTAGTTTTCTACACACAATTTAAATTGCTCTTGAACATTTGTCAAAGCCAAAAACAAATCATTGTATTATTTTGTGGGGACGCAACCCAAGAACAGTACCTTTTAGGTGTTCTTCTCTCTCTAAAATTAAAAAAAAAAAAATCACAAAAATGTATACTATCAATATACCTAAGAAATGCGGGGAATCCAATGAAACAAAATTCAAGAATATAATGAAACTTTGCTTAGTGAACAATTAAAAACCAAACTCACCCTAATGACAAAGGAACAATTAATATTATTAAATAATCTATCAAATGTCACGACCGAAGCGTTACTTGAATATTACAGACCCAATTATTGCGCGATAATCTTCTGCATCGACCACAATCTACTTTTCACAACAGAAGAAATCTTGAAAATGGTTTATTTTTTTCTGATTCGACCTTAAACGCTCTTGCAAATTCACTAACGACCTTATATCCAACAAACTTACAAAATGATAAATTAGAACTGGATTAAAACATGACAAAAATTATAACGAGAACAGACACACCCCTGTAACTCAATCAACTGAAAGTCAAATATTAAAATAAAAGAATATTAATTTTAACGCTAAATAATGATTAAATATAAAATTAAGGCTACTTTCCAACCTAGCATAACTTAACCTTCCAACATTCCTAATAGATTAGTATCTCAATTAGTACTAAGAAAATAAACAATTTCACTTGCATGGTATAAGATAACGTCATATCGTACGGGATCATGGAACAACCATGTGTTGTTAGTATGTTTACGTTTCGACTTAGTTTTTATTGAGTTTTCTAAAAGTGGTGACAGAATAATTTCAAATGACTATAATAGCTGTGTAACAAGTTACTATTATTGACACAACACTCACCAAACCTGGGGCCAGCTCACGGATTACCAACGCACAACAAGAACACAAACTTTGACCTCCGCTCTCCGACATTAGTCCCGTCTGACTGACCGGCTCGCGACGTCTGGATGGTTCTACTTCCTACTCGGACCATGTGGATCTTTCCATTATTGTTTCTCCCACCTTACTTTCCTTCCTCCCTTCCCCTTCTCACTGAATTGATAATGATATATATATGGGATTGTTGGTGATCAAAAATCACTCATTACACTATTGGCCTCGTTGAAAGGAGGTGAGAAAGGCGACGTAGAATTTGGGGATCATTATTATTTATTATACCAAAATTTCTGTTTCGGCGTCATGGGGGGGAGGGACACTAGTCAAAATTACTGTTTCGGCACTTAAACTCATGAAGTATGTGTATTTATGTTATGTTATGCCATGCACTTACCGCGGCAGTTATAGATGTCGTCGCCCTTCGATCTCCGCTTAGGTTTTGGGATACTAGCCCAATTCAATTGTCTAGTAACTTTGTAAACACATTTTTTATGTCAAGCTCGCTGAGTCGACTTGCGTATCTCGGGATTACTGCCCGTCTTGTAAATATGAATAAATTTAGTTTCATTTAAGGGCAGCCTAGTACATTAGTTTAGGAAAACAGGTTTTGGTATGTTATAGTGAGACTTGGTCCACTCTTACATATTTAGGGTCGTTACATTTGAGTAACGTAATGTTAGTTATGCGCACGTCAGGTGTTTACCTTTGCGCGCTGGTTGTTAGTT
Organism: Timema bartmani; assembly: GCA_902151455.1. Lineage (NCBI taxonomy): Eukaryota > Metazoa > Arthropoda > Insecta > Phasmatodea > Timematidae > Timema > Timema bartmani. The sequence continues at coordinate 31,773 of CABFWB010005169.1, read as the reverse complement.
CGTCTCCGGGGGGGAGTTACAGTTAGGAATTATCCTAGAGCTTATACTCGTAGATTACGGGGCCAAGGGGCCAAGTTCCAGATTGTTCAACACTAAAGATCCCTGACTATAAAATAATAATTATTGTTGTTCTCAACACGCTGGGTGTAATCTTGTGTAACCGATCCACGAGGGATTCTAGGGTTATTTGTTTATGATGCCTAACATGTTTTGATGATTGTGAAAGAGGCGCTTCACGCACTGTTTGTTTGTTCTCTAATTTTTGTACTATTATTGTTAATTTCATAATAAAATATATTATGTTCAACCAGGCGACACTCTTGCCTGATTTCCAGTCTTCCTCGCCCATTAGATATTAAGGGGGGAGGGGGGGATAGCAGCTGTATTGTACCTTTGTTTGGATTTGCAATTTCCTTGTGGGTATTTCAAAAAAATTATTTGAAATTTTGAGTCAAATGCATGATCATGTACACATCATTCCCTAAAAAAAAACGTAAAATAAAACGTATAAAAGCGTTTGCTTTGTTTCATTGCTATATATATATATTTATATTTACTATTATTTTTACTACTATTACATACTTAAGAAGTCCACAAATTGAACAATACCAATATTTATAATTTTTATAATTTTTACTAACTAATAAACAATGAAAATAAAGGAAACATACAAACATAAATATTGACCAACTTTTGGATTAAATTATGATCGTTTGTGTTGTATAGAGTTATTTTTTCTTATAAACATTTCATTGTTTATTGATAAATATTATTAAAATTTTAATTTATCAATGCATAAAAAGGTATGTCAAGTTAGGTAAGTATCTTAATAATAAATAAAAATTATGAAGGGTTAATTCTATCTAATTTCTATCTTCACATAAGGTTTATACTGTACTTCCTCTTGAGCATTGGTTGCTCCGTGTAACGAGAGCTTACTCCTCCAACTCTTTCAGTAAGGACGAGTTTATGGAGTGAAAAAGTTTCACCAAGCTATCATGTGAGCTGAATTTATAGTTGCAGTGAATTACAGTGTTACCACCCACTCCACTACCTCTTAGCTACGGCCACACTAGACTAAAATTAAGGTGGGGGCAAGCTACATGAGATATGTGACAGAGAAAGCAAGACATTAGCAACAATTAGATAACAATAAACTACATGGCTTAAATATGCATCGGAAGTATGTTGAAAATCATATCAATGTTAAAGCACAGTTCCATCAAGCCAATGTTTCCACTCGAAACGTAATTTTAAGTCAAATCGGTCTCTCTGGAAGAGACAACAACTCGACCAAACTATATTGTCAGTTTCACAACAGTGAATATTGACAAAACAACCTTAAATGTTTGATTCTTTAAACAAATCATTACTTTTAAAATATATAGACAGATATTTATTTGAAAACAAAAAAGAGCCTGATGGGCATCTTGAAATGGTTGCCAAAGCCTTTACTTCACTATGTTGAATACAGACAGAGTTAAAGATAAAGTTAAATTAAATATCACACAGATATTTATATGAAGACGAGAGTTTGGCTTTCCCGCTTTAAGTCAAACTATCTCGGGACTATTAAATTTCGACACTACGAAGGTCGTTAACAAGAATTCTACTTATTAACAAAAAAATATGACAAACAAAAATACTAGTTAAACCGCAAGTTAGTCCAATTAAATAATTTGGAAAATAATTTAGTCTAAATCAAACAATCAGCTAAACTTTACGTTAATTCAAACAACCATTAAATATGAAAAAATAATTTTAAAAAGGGAGGAATTTACATTTATTTAGTATACAAAACTCTGCCAGTTTAAATTAAATTCTTCTAACAAAACAAGTTAATAAATGTGGCAATCTAATATTTTACGTGACTTCACTGAAACTAGCGCCCAAGTGGCAGCAAAACAGATTATCTGTCTCATACTTAAATTTAGTTTTATAAAAAAAGCATTTAGTGAATAATTTACACTTATTTTGGCTTATTCCAAAAAATTATATTACATTAATTCAAAATTGAAATAGCCATAATTCAAGTCTATTAAATTAACTTTGATAAAGAAAAATAACACAATACGTCATCATCCTGTAAATTGTCCAAGTCCAGGACAGGACTTCTCCAGACAGCGATGACTATAAAAGTTTAAGACATGACTTCTCCTGAAGTGTGTTACAAATTAATGGTCACTAAGTTTAAGAACCGCTAGGTTTAAATAGTGTTTCTAGTCGCTTAGGGCTGGAAGGGGGGAATGTTCACATTCGTCGGTGGCTTCCAATGGTCATTTTTTAAAGTATGGAGACAAGAACGTAGTCCTGGATCAGGCTAGGGTTAGCTGGCTATCTCCAACACGCATTGCATTGGTGTTAGAGATCTGTTTGACTGATGTTGGTGACGTACAGACATCACGCGATGTGATCGTGGTTGGTTTCGTCTTGCACGCCGGACTGCAGGATAGTTTCATTTGTTGTTCTCGGCTAGTTCCGAAAGGATCGATTTAACTTGCCCACTTGGAACCTCAGCTGTTTGCGCACAGTGGCTTGATCTACCCGCTCATCGATTTAGGAAGCGAGGTGTGTACTCCAGTCTTGAAGGTTTTTCTAGCCAGAAGATACAATTGGAAAGTACATGAACAGTTTGTGATTGTAGGGAGTTTATTCTTGTTTGATATCGTTCTTAATATAGACTGAGTCTACATAGGGTTACATTAGAGAAGTTTACCATTGCAGTAAGTTTATTAATAAAGAAGTTTCATACGGAGTTGGTAGTATGACTTTTAAGGATAACTTTAGCGTGACGTTTAATATGGGGAGTAGTATGATGTAACATGTTACAATGCTACAACAGGTTTCTCATAGAGCCGGGGTTTCTTGTTACCTCTGTAGAGTGTTTGATGTTCTGCTGATTGTTGCATTTTCATGATTTATATTTTTCAAAAACCAACGGCTCTGTAAATGAAGTATTAAGTTGCAGTCATATTTTCATAGGCAGAAACTTATATGACAGCTATAAAAGTTACTATCTCTGCTTTCACAAACTCATATGTTAATTCATGTGATCTGTCGCTGTCAATTTTAAGAGATACAGTTGATAATTATTAAACTACACTCATTAAAAACATAAAAATGCTATCTATTTTGAGAATGTTTAAGTATATTAAAGGTTTAGCTATGAAGTTTTGACTGTAATTTACTATTTCAATGACCACAAATCTAAATGTATATATAGAAAGTACATATTTGTCATTATATTAAATAAAGCTAGGTCACAAATATTAGGCATAAAAACGGTGTTTTAATAGCAAGCAGCTCCCCAAAGAATCACTTGATATTATATTTTAAATATTAATTTGACTCTAACATAAACTCTAGCATTTGTACTCTGATTTATTAAACTTTTTTAGTGTTTGAAGAACATATTAACTATAAACACCATTCGTAACATATTTGTGTATTGATATCTTCTTTGCATTATTGACTTGTTAATTTATATTAATACATGTATGTTTTTTTAATTCTCTAAGGATTCCAATTTGGTGGGAAATTTTAAAGATACCATAAGTTATGAAGCACAAAGTTTTTACACCTCAGACGTGGAAATGAAATCTCTTTGGGATGGCTTTCTTCCAATCAAAGAACAAATTAAGGTAGCTACTCTTTATATATTGAATTTTAAATATTTAAATTATCTCTATAAAAATAGCACCTTAAAAGTGGTCTATGGAGTTAAATAAAAATTAATAATAGTTGGAAAACTTTTGAAAATATTTAAATACATATGTAATTTAATGATTTATACTGGAAATATATAGAATTGTATTGTTAAACTTATAGTTTATTTATTAAATTCTTCACAAAAAAAACTTAAAGGATAGTGAAATACTATATTTTTAAGGAATTTTTTTAATGAAAATTTCAAAATGCATTATAGTTCATTTTTAACATACCAGCATTAATATTCAATCCTTAAAAATTGAAAACCAAGAAATGTCAGTGTGTTGGCTTTTTCAAAGAAAAATTAGGGATTATTTAAGTAAGTTCACCAAATTAATGAAATATTTATATATTTCTCAAAAATATATAAAACATTTGACTTAAAACTGTAAAAATAAATATTATTCTATTAGTTAAAAATTAAAATACGGTATGTATTTTAACAAAATTGCTAATTTGTCTAAATTGAATTTGTTTTGATCGATTTGTTTTCATAACAGTTCCATAGACGTTGTAATGACTTGCTTATATTCTGTATGGTAAAATTAAGCCAATCAAAAGCTTTGAAACAAATCTAGCGCTCCGAGAAAGTTAACGTTAAGAATTAATGGAAGGCACCTGTTCGTAATTTGAAAAGCACATAAAAATAGTATTGTAATACACAACGCCAAGTTTAACCAACGGTTAGATTTTACGAACAGTTAAGTTACGAGGACTTTGACAAGACATTGTAAGATTGGCCCTAGAAAAAGAGAAAAGAAATTGAGTAGTATGCCATGTGGGGGTCTTTTGTTTATCTTATGATAACACTTTCCCTCTTCCACTGACGCTAATAAACAGCCATTCTATTATTTGCTTCGAGGCAACATTGGTAGTATTTCAAAATATAAATGTTCCTGTTTTTTATTTTAGATAAACTTACATTTCTACATAGTCTTTTAAACTACATGATGGTAGAAATTTTCCTACTGACTAATTGCTGGTCTATATGGACTGGTGGGATGCAATGTTGAGTCATGTTGTTTTCAGATAGGAATGTAGGGAAAGAGTTAATAGGGAGTACAAGTACAAGAGTTAAAAGCTAAGTGTGTCAAGTCAACAATACTTTGTAC
>CABFWB010005169.1:0-26896 GCA_902151455.1 Timema bartmani | reverse complement strand
ATAAGAAATGTCACCTATAGACAAAATCTTTTATTGCCTTATAAATAGGTACATTAATAATAATTTTCACCTTTTGCTAGGGAACAATTGGCTAGTATATTAAGGTTAATGGTTCGAATGTTTATCTAACGTTTATCAAGTTTTTCACATGTTTCAAATGTTCATTAAGTTAACCATTCAAGCATCAACCACATATCAAATGATCTTCTTTTTGTAAAGGTTTGGTAAACAATGCTTTGGCGAGTAGTGTAGAGAACAAAAATTTTACTTTTTATAAAATTGGAGAGACATATGTGTACGAAGGTTAGTATTAGAAATTTGGTTTTCTGCTTGCTTATTTCCTCATTTCTTTTTTTATCCTATTCAAAGGTACACTTTTTAAACTGGCAATGCCCAAAATCACAAATATATCATTATTTTTAGAGTATCTTTTGGGGTGAAATTCCCTATTTCCCCTGTTTTCCCCTTCTTTTTTTTTCAGGCACTAACAATTCCTTTTATCTTCCTGGTTCTTCAGGTACATACCTACCCTGTTCGTAACAAACTTCTAGATATAATCTTTTCAGGGTTTAATAATTATCTAAGTTGAATTTTTTTCTGGATTTTCATTGCAAATCCTTTAAGATATTCCTAAAGGTAAAAAACCAAGGGGAAGTCAAATCTTGGGCTTGGGGTGTACGTACATTCAACAGAATCACGTCGACCGATAATATACCCTGGCTCACCATAGGGTGGTAACATTTCATAGAATAAACCTTGGATAACTTGTAGTCTTCATTCATTATTGCAGGTACAACGTTTTATTAGAGTTATGATTATGCTGCAATGTTTTCCTCAAGAGAGTTGTCTGATTATTTAGGAGCCCCAAATACCAAGCTACTAAATACTTAACCCTGTACAATAGGTTTACATTTCATAAACCTGTGATACACACACACATCCTAAATGTAATATTTACTTAACATAAAATATATGTGGCCCATTCTGTTTGTCTTTAAAGAGAAATGTTTATTTGTACTGTATTTGTAGGAAGAGTCCGACACTTCAAATTTTGTTCATGAAATTGTGAAGACTGAAATTAAGTTATATGATTCCTCTCTCGGAATTATGGACTTGAACAAAGACTTCTTCACCCCGGTGGACAAATCTGAGGTATTCAGCTATAATTAAATTTAAATTTATTTTTTATTACTGCGCCTTAGTACTCATTCGGGTTATACACTTATATACTAATTACGTTCATCGCTTTTAGGATTAGGAAGGCTATATATAAAGGAAGCAAACCTGCATTGGCGTGGAATACTATTTTGGTAAAACCACCTTCAGTCACCCGACTGAGATTCGAACCTTGATCTCCTCGTCATCGATAGTCTTAGTCTACTTCGAGCTGTTTTTTTATTAATTAAAACATATAATAGTAAAACTACTTCTGGTATCACAACTATTAATTTTATTGGTTAGTTTTAGTAAATTATTGAAATTGCAAATAAGTTTATAAAAAAATCCTTATTATTTCCTTAATCCTTAAAATAAATATTTTAAGAAAATTATTTTATAAGGTAATGACATTTCTTTTCATTTTTAAGGAAATAAGTTGGTAATTGTACCTTTAAATACAAGATAAATTATCACTAATATACAAAGTGTAAATTAATTACCGTACTTAAGTGTCCGTTTAGACATTTGCTGTGGTATCACTCTGGAGCATTGGTGAGATAAACCAAAGGTCAAACAGTTCTAGGTTGTGCCTTGGTTTCATCTATAAACTAGTTTAAGATATTTGTAGACCCACCTCGGGGGCGTAGTTAGCTGGTTTCATGCTCAGCTTAACTTACGAGGACGGGGAATTCGATGTTATAATTTCGGTCGGGTGAACATGAGGTGGTTTTTCCTAAATTGTTTTCTACTCTCCCTCGACACAAATGTGGGTTCACTTCCTCTAAATTCAACATTCTCAATTCCTAGAGCATTAGCATAATTAGGACCTAAGCGTAAAGCCCAAACGGATATTAAGACGTGATGCTATAATTTAATTTAATATACATTTTTTAATATCTTTATCATAATTAAATTATTTGTTCTATTTGTGCTTGCAGATTAAACTGGAACAAGATCAATTTACTTCGTCAAGTGAAATATCACAGTCAAACACACTTGCACAAACAAGCCCTGATTTTAATTTGAATAGTGAATGTGTTAATGAGAGTAAAGATTTATCTTCTATTGCTCTACACAAGAAAGCAGAGTGCAGGAACATTTTACAAAAAAAATTATGTTGTAAATTAAATGAAAATATTACAAGAGAATATAAAACATCTTTTTTAAATTCTGATCAAACAAAATATGATAAAGAACATCAAGGTGCTTTAAGTGAAAATGTATATAAAACACATGTAGATGAAAAACTCAGTATGATATCAAGTAAACATCCTAAACTAGGAGGATTTCGTGTATCAACTGAAGCAAAATGTAATTTAGAAAAGTATACTAAGAAAGGAGGATATAGTATTATACATGGAAGAGGAAGGAAATGTAGAATTGAAAATTGTACTATGATGGCTAAGGCAGGAGGTAATAGTGTTGCACATAGAGGAAGAAGGAAATGTAAAACTGAAAATTGTACTAAGAAGGTTTACACAGGAGGACATTGTTTTGAACATGGAGCAAGAAGGAAATGTAAAACTATTAATTGTACTAAGTCAGTTCAATCAGGAGAACACTGTGCTGCACATGGAGGAGGAAGAAAATGTAGAACTGAAAATTGTACTAAGAAGGCTCAGGCAGGAGGACATTGTAAAGCACATGGAGGGGGAATGAGATGTAAAACTGAAAATTGTACTAAGTCAGCTCAATCAAGAGGACATTGTGCTGCACATGGAGGAGGAAGGAAATGTAAAACTGAAAATTGTACTAAGAAGGCTCAGGCAGGAGGACATTGTAAAGCACATGGAGGGGGAATGAGATGTAAAACTGAAAATTGTACTAAGTCAGCTCAATCAAGAGGACATTGTGCTGCACATGGAGGAGGAAGGAAATGTAAAACTGAAAATTGTACTAAGAAGGCTCAGGCAGGAGGACATTGTAAAGCACATGGAGGGGGAATGAGATGTAAAACTGAAAATTGTACTAAGTCAGCTCAATCAAGAGGACATTGTGCTGCACATGGAGGAGGAAGGAAATGTAAAACTGAAAATTGTACTAAGAAGGCTCAGGCAGGAGGACATTGTAAAGCACATGGAGGGGGAATGAGATGTAAAACTGAAAATTGTACTAAGTCAGCTCAATCAAGAGGACATTGTGCAGCACATGGAGGAGGAAGGAAATGTAAAACAGAAAATTGTATTAAGTTTATTGAGAAAGGAGGACATTGTTTTGCACATGGAGGAGGAATCCAATGTGAAACTGAAAATTGTACTAAGAAGGCTCAGGCAGGAGGACATTGTAAAGCACATGGAGGGGGAATGAGATGTAAAACTGAAAATTGTACTAAGAAGGCTCAGGCAGGAGGACATTGTAAAGCACATGGAGGAGGAAGGAAATGTAAAACAGAAAATTGTATTAAGTTTATTGAGAAAGGAGGACATTGTTTTGCACATGGAGGAGGAATCCAATGTGAAACTGAAAATTGTACTAAGAAGTCTCAGGCAGGAGGACATTGTGTAACACATGGAGGCGGAAGTAAATTTAAACTGAAAATTCTATTAAGTTAACTGAAAAAGGAGAACATTGTAAAGCACATGGAGGGGGATTGAGATGTTAAACTGAAAATTGTACTAAGTCAGCATAATCAGGAGGACAATGTGTTACACATGGAGGAGTAAAGATATTTAAAACTGAAAATTGTACCAGAAAGGCTTATGCAGGAGGACATTGTAAAGCACATGGAGGGGGAATGAGATGTAAAACTCAAAATTGTATTAAGAAGGCTCATTTGGAGGACATTGTTTTCCACATGGAGGGGGATGGAGCTGTAAAAATGAAAATTGTATAATTTTTCCTATGAAAAAGGACATTGTTTTGAACTTGAGGGAGGAAGGAAATGTAAAAACAAAAAATTTACACTTAACAAAGATAAAAAGGAGAATGTTGCCAATTTCATAAATAGGTAAAATAATACATCTGAATAATCATTATGAAGCTTGCTCTCTCAAAAAGGAAATTAAAATTTTTTGAGGATGATCCAAATGTGGAAACTAGTTTTTTCGGTACTATCCTAGTTAATTATTTTTGTTTTAAACATATTTTTAATAAAAGAATCAGACCGAAGAAGTTATAATCTAGAAGAAATTTAAGTACAATGTTTATATAAAGGGTAGGGGGAAACAAATTAGTAACATCCACCCTTTCTACACACAACTTGAATCCGAACCTCAATCTTTCCATCAAAAATATGGTGGCCTGCGCCACTGGACCACTAGTGCAATTATAATCTTGTATTAAGCTTCTTAATAAAATAGGATATAGTAGTGCACTAAGAACTGGAGCTATAGATAAACAATAATATTGGTCTTAATATTCCATTCCATTATTGTACAACACATTTGGCAAATACAATTGTCTGCATTTTTTTATCACCGTGTATTACTACCGTTTTACTATACGCTAATATGTGTTAGGGATGCGTAAGATTGAATTTAGAACAAGTGAACCCTAGTTTTGATAGAGGGTGAGAGTAAATTTAACCTTTAAGGAAAAACAATCCTTTGTACACCAGACCGAGATTCAAATCCCTGTTCGTTTTGTAAATTAAAGTGCAATTTATTTGTATATAATACCTTAAACTATTCATATGCTGAAGTCGATTTTAGACCACAATAATATTTTTTTTAAAGTTGTAATATGTAGGCTTTGATAAGACAATATTGTGGAAGATATCGAAGAAAATAAAATGAAAACTATGTTTTGATCATAGTATCCTTTGACAAGAGCACATTATGTAAAACAAGCTATCGAGAGATTCTAGTAATTCTACCAATCGCGAAATTGTTAAAGTAGATATTTATGAAAAATTGATTGAAATACTTTTCAAAAATGAGGATTTAAATGATAATCCATATAACTTTTTTTCAAGATGTTTTGAGAAGTCTACTTTATACGCGTTGGAATGAATCGTTTATTATTTCAATATATGAGATACATCAATGTGTGATTTGTTAAATAAAATAAATATGTTTGTAAAAGCTTTGAATAGAATAACAAATCTCGAAACTGGGGAGTTTTTTCTTTAAATAAGTTGATGTAGGCTAATATATACGATGATTTTTGAAGGAAATTCGTTTTGAAAGCTTTATCTCGTATTAGAATCCTACCCTATAGTAGTGTTTAGATAGGATAAAAGACCTTTCAGAGGGGAATTTCTACTTCCATTGTAAATGCTCATTTATCCTACCAAAATACTAATATATGATAGTATTCTGATACGAAATAAAGCCTTACATATTGGGATTATTACTAAAATCAGGGTTTAGTAGATACCGTACTTCCTACAAGTATATAACCTAAATTATTGTTTAAACGTAAGAATTATACACAAAGTATGCCATTCAAACTAAAGTAATATAATTTTTAACTAATTTGTTTAGTTATAATTATCTAAATTTCAACATAATATGGTTTTTGAAAGCAATATACAAGATATGGACCAATTTTATTTTGTTTAAAGTAATATAATAATACTTTCTACAAAGCTATAACGTATGGCAACCAAAGTTTGCCATTCAAACAAATGTAATCATGTTTAAAGATACCTTATTCATGATATTTATCGAACTTTAAATATATATCTGAATATCTGAAAACAATAAACAAGCTAATAGCCAACTTTAAATATAAGTGTAGTTTTGGTAGACTGTAAACAACATTGATAATAACTACATATTTAAATATATTAAATATTTTATTCGTATTTATTCAGTATTAAACGTTAAACTGAATTATATATCCTTTAATGTAAATTATTCGTCAGGCAAGTGTGGTATAATACTTCACTATTTTCAAACAATAACACTTTTAGTCATCAGAGACATGTTTTCGAATAAGAACATTGAAAGAAACCGTTAAATCTTTCTCTACACAATGAAGCACATGATAAATTGTCCACAGCATTTTCCGGGAAGTTACATCTACCTTCCACCAAATCAATTAACTCGGACGAAACTAATATTTGTGTGAATTGAAACTTCAAGGCTAAAAAGTCATTTCCATAGAATTTTGTCATGTGCCTTGTAGATATTTAGTCTGCCTTTTTTATTTCGCACACGGCACACGTTTTCGACGATACAAAAAAAATGGCCGCCAGAACTTTACCGACGCGTCCCTTCCAAAAACCGTTCTTCCAGATCAAATCACTTTTTATTTTAACCACGCAACGTATTTGGGCCCATAACCTTTTGGAACGTGAGATAAATATAATTGTATTTGTCTGGGATAACCCGTTAATTGTTCCACGCTATTATACGTACAGAAATTGGTTTGTATGAACTCTAGTTTTGTACATGAACAGAAAACAAGACGTAACAAAAGACTAACTCACAAGAACACAAGCGTAATGGCTGTGCTTGCATGCGGATGTGCATACCATTTCACGCCTGTAAGTACGAAAGCTTAAATTAATCGTGATTTGTTAAAACGGCATCAGTCACTATTTTAGCTATTTTTATGTTTTCTACATTTTGAAAACCACATTAGTAGAGTTGCCATTTAGTACTAAAAAAAACTTCAGTCACTGCATTCGTATGTTTGTGTAAGAAGAGTACATTTTATGGATTTTGTTATAGGGGCATCAGCCACTGACTCATGCCGTTCAAACAAAACACTAATGGTAGCGCAAGTGTAGGGTTCATCTGTTTCCCGCCAGTTGTTATTTACTTGAAGATTGTGGATACATCTTGGTGAATTCACTTTGTAAAATATCTCAGTAAAAAGGATGTGTAAAATCAGTTAACAGCTAATATGAGTGGGAGTGAGAGTGCTGAAAATGGTATCGAGGAGGATACCATCCAAGTAAATATGCGAGAAACAAATTAAAGAAGCTAGAATTCATGGCAAAGTATATGCTAACCATAAAACGATTCCAGGCGAGAAATATTTCAATGGAAGAAGATTTTAAGAATCTTACGAAACAATTGTGGGACTCAAAACAAAAAATCAGGCTCCAACCCGGTATCTGCTTTCATTGACAAATTCAGGCATATTAAAAAAAACACTTTCTCCCGGTTAGAGGGCACAGTTTTTTTTCTTTTAGCCTGCGACAGGGAGTTTGGTGTTATTACACCAGTGGCGTATTCTGAGAAAATTAATAGGTATGCTGTACTCTAAAAGCTTAAGGGAGGATTCGGGGGTCAAAGACTCTTAACCACCGTTGGTCAAGAAGGTCAAGAGATGCTTCCCCTGGAAATATGTAAACATGAGTACCTCTAGCTTAGAGCAATGGATCTCAAACATTTATGTTTTTTTCGTACTCGCATTCTATCTTGGGAAACTTCGCACCTCCCAACTCACCTTGTCTCTCTTTTTTGACCTATTTATATCTTTATTTCAATATCCACCTTTACAGCCTATTACATATTCTGACTTCATAAAAGTACACCAGAACTATGCTCAAAACACAACAAAATGTGAAACTACTGATGATTATCATCCACTCAAATTTTAAAGGAATATCAAAACGCAGCACACTGCAGTTCATCGCAATACCTAAATAATCTAAGGTTTAAGTAAAAATATCAAGACTAAGAGTTATGAGCACACTCCTGGCTGAATAAGAGTGACATACACTATTAAATTGGTTGAGTGCAATTAAAAGTACATACAGGTAGCATTTTCATTTTTCATTTATTTGAGCGTGCACTTTCTGGGCCAAATGATTATATCAGCACACGACTTAACTTAAATATAGAACAAACACAACACCCAGCCCCCCAGCCGTTAATTCATCACCGTGAGAGAGGAAATCCAAATTTTACCAATAATATTTTTTAGGCCATACCGGAAATCAAACCCGGCACCCTTAGCTCAGTGGGCAGGCAAACTGCCAACTGAGCTAAGGTGTCGGACTCGCAGGTGGCAATACGCAAAGTAAAAAGAAAATATATATAAAAAGAGTAAAATGAAGTACTACATGGATCAAGCGTCCATCAGAACTTGGTGGGAGGAATAAGGTGGATTGTCCAACTCACGTTGCAATAATAATTATGAGCCTAAAACTATCTATTAAATCCTAATTATGCTCCAGAAGCTATTTAGATCCATAAACTGTGATAACAGTAACAAAGGGGAGATTTTTTTTCTAGTGGGCTTATTTCTCTATCGCTACGTCGTTGGATTATTGCTAAGACATACATCTGAAAATAAATGTTATTTTACCTTTTCCTGCTCAATCATTTGGAAACTGTAAGATTAATCTCCTAACTTTTGGAATTCCCTGATGTATGATTATATAAAATCACAATGACTTATAATTAGATAATGTATGCTGCAAAAATATATAAATTTATACACAACAACCAAAAGAACAAAGTTAAAACTCCATAAATACTTCATACTAAAAAATAAAGACACTGTCTAGCTACTAGCCCCTCATTCCCCACCCTCCATACCCTACTTCAACCGTGTATACTCTAAAATGGTGGTAAATATGCTTGCCAAATACATGATGATACATGTGCCTAGAATGCATAAACATAATCAAATATGTATTAACTATTGCATAGCTTGAAGCTTGTTATTTATACGATTATTTCACATATATTATTTGCATTTATTTTATTTTATTTTATTTTACTTGAGCTATATATATACAATAATAAATTTAGAATAAACACTAAAATCTAAAAGTCCTGTTTGCCCTTCTTTCCTATACCTATCCTACTAGTCTGTCCACCTCGGGTATATTACGCCCCCGGTACCCTGCCCCGTTGGGTGTCCCACCGCACTCTGGATCTAATAGTCCCCAGGTTGGCGAGAGCCCCAGCGGGGGCGAGCATCCCCCTCCCCACCACCTGGGGAGGCGCCCTACCGGAGATTTCGCTCCACTTACTATCAACAATATCACCACCTATGGACTTATAACTAACTTAACCTAAAGATTTATAAAATTACTTAATACTAACTTAATCTAAATACAAGTCCTTCTTATAGTTGGCTGCAGGGTCTTTCGGTTGTTATCGCCGATCCATTTTCTGAACTGAGAGCAGCCATCCGATGGATCTGTGGACGGACCAGATACCCGACAGCTCCAGCCCAGCATCACACACTTGTCGCCAAGCTTGTCCCTCAGCTAGGCTCCGGTTTGCCTGGAGATTCCCACCACATTCTACCCAGCCAGCCGATAATCCACTTTATCTTTGTTTCACCTATTGACTTATTCCAGTTGTACCGTTATGTGTCATCCATATCTGTTGTAGCGTCTACTGTCATGTCATTGTCGCTCTCCGTCCTGCACCCTTGTCTAAAGTTGACCAGTCTATTTTGTCCTCTATTTTTCATTGTAGTTAAGTACTTATCTCTTTCGTATTTTGACACATTATCCGCAATTGCATCCAGGAGACTCCATTGGTCCACGTCACGCAGTATGTGATAAACCGTGCTCGCTTGCAACGGTATCTGTAGGTTAATTCTATCTTCCAAAGTTTCAATACACTCCAGCACGACGTGTTCCAGCGTCACCTCCCTACCACGATCGTACATTCCTGTATCCGTCAGTCGTCTATCGAAGAGAGCGGCCTTATATGGACCATGCCCAGTAATAAAATGTACTAAACCTGGAGAGGGATGCAGGTACTCCATTCTCAACCATTCAGCAACACTTGGAAATATCTTATATGTTCTTCTACCTGTTTTTCTCCGCTCCCACTCGTCTTGCCACTCCTCTTCCAGGTATTTCCTGACCTGAAGTCCCGTCGTTATCCCTGCTCTCGTGAGATTAGCCACTTTCTCCATATCCCCCTTCCTTAGCCAATACAGTGCCGCTCTCCCCCTCACCTCTAAGTCCAAGGGCCAGATACCCAAGGCTACACATAAAGCGTCTGTGGCAACAGTCTTGTACGCTCCAGATAGCCTCAAAAGTACACTTCTCTTAAGGCTTCTGATTTTCCTTCTGATTCTTACCTATCTGAGCCGATGAGCCCACGCGCCAGCTCCATAACCCACAATGGAGACCAACATAGCCTGGTGATACAATCTGGTCAACCTCATAGACAGTTTAAATCTGCCCTGCCCTATGATCTTATTCATGGCTCTCAAAGCTTTTCCACATGCGTTCTCCATCTGCGTCATGAAGTCGCGCCTCTCAGCCAGCATCACGCCCAGGTATCTGGTATCCTTGCTTCGTCTTATCGTCTGTCCGTCAATCTTAAACCTCGGGTTTCTCTTGAGTACCCCCCTGAATAGCACGTAAGTTGTCTTTGCAGGAGCTAAACTCAGTTTTACCTTTTTACACCAAGAGTTCAGCCCAGTGAGAACTGCGTCACTCTTTGCTTCTAATTCTCTTCTAGATGTTGCTTCATGAGTATATCGTCCACAAAGGCAACCACCTCCACCGTTTCAGGGAGTGACTCAATCTCCACTAAACCAGGTTCGATTGCTACGTCCCAAAAGATCGGCCCCTGGGGACATCCTTTCGTAAGGTTTTTGCTTACTGTCATTCCTGGACATCTCAGGTTCGCGTATATTCCCCTACAGTAGTCCATAAGACTCCTATAGAGGTTACCCGGACATCTAACTTCTCTCAGCCTCCCGAATAGTGCCGGCCACCACAAGTTGTCAAACGCTCCCGAAATGTCCACGAATATCCCCATTACGTAGTTATCTCTAGCCCTATTTACAAGACTCATTGCCTCACAGATAGCGTCCTCCGTAGATCTACCCCTCCTGAAACCGTACTGTTGTTTATGCAGCCCCAAAGCCTCTCTATGTTTTTGCAATCTATTGCACAGGATCTTTTCTTGCAATTTTCTGCATACATTTAAGAGACATATAGGTCTGTACAATTTCGGGAGTTGAGGATCCTTATCCTCTCCCTTACTCAGGATAACTACCTCACTTTGCTTCCATATATTTGGTATGCGGCCCTGATCCACGCATTCATTCATCAAGCTAACTAAGTGAGCTACCTGCTCGCTGATCTGTTGAAGGACCTCCACCCTGATCCCATCTGGTCCAGGTGCCTTCTTCCTTTTAATTTCAGCCACAAGTCTTATTACCTCATCCTGGGTTACTGGATCTGTCATCTCATAATTGTCGTACTCACTCGTCATATCCTGTCTAGCTATCAATTGTCCTTCGTCGTCTTCTCCGTCTTCGTCTGGAAGTAGGGTATCTATCAGTAGCCTCACTGATTCCTCCCAGTTTGATGTAAATCCCCCCCCGGCTTCCTTAGTGTCGAGATAATTGAAAACAGCTCGAGAAGTTCTAATGACCTTGACCAATGTATATGGGGTTGCAACACTCCCCCTGTCCCCACCCTAACAAACATTGGCCAGTGAACTAGGGGGTTTACAGACCAGGACCTGCTGAATACTTATCGCAAGTAAAACAGTGTGCCAACTATTGAACAAATATTCAAGAATCAATATCACAATGATTATTTACTAGATTAGTATAGCTCAAGTAAAATAAAATAAATGCAAATAACATTTGTAAAATAATCGTATAAACAACAAGCTTTAAAAAATTATGTACTAATTAAGAAGTGTTGGATTAATCGTTTTCTGAATTTCACGTAGTTAGTAATAACTTTTAATTCCCGAGGGTATATAAACCGGATTTGAATCCATATCTAATGGTATTTAAGGTGAGAGGTAAAAATAATTTAGCTTTTTATTTCTAAGTTCAAGAATTTCTCTATTAAAATATAATATTCTATTGCTAAATTTCATAATTTTTAATATTTTATTTATTATAGAACAAGATTCGTATTTTAGGCTTAGGAAAAGAGGTAGGAACTTAATCGTATAATTAGATGCGAATTCATGTTTAACTTTGGTGGTGGGCACTTTTATTACAAAATATTGGGAAAAGGGGGTACATTTTAATAATAGAGGTAATCCATAACCCACGTAACTTTGTTAAGAGGGGGGATGGAGTTCTAATGTCTACATGGTGTTACATGACCACACCCATGTGGAAAAATCATATCTAGCCAGAACTGGGCCAGATATAACCAGATTTGCCCAGAACTGGTCAATTCCAGATCTGGCATTTTACCACATGGGTTGTTACAGCAACAAAAAGTACCACAAACTGTTTTAAAATGATTTTGTGACAGGTTTAGTTAAATATTAAAGCACCAGTTATTTAAAATAAAATTATAGAATGAAGTACATTATATTAATTTTCTTAGTTCTTGAGGCTCAACATTACTATAAGGCACTGAGTAATTTAATTGTTCCTGATCCAAGGAAATTGCCAATTTATTTTGTAATAATGACTTATATCCAGGAATAGTTTCTCAAGCTTCAATTAACTAATTTGAGACTGTTCATCCGTGACTGTCAATCTCCTGACCTCAATAATCACCAGTTTACATATTCATTATACGTCTATAAACATAATATACATATTACTTAAAATGTTAAGTAGTATTCTGAACCATAACAATACAAATAACCCATAAAAATTGCATTTGTATAGTATGTAATGTCCTGGTTAAGACTTGTAGGAAATACTTATTGATTTACAGGTGCTTGAACACGCTCAAAAATTATTGAAGCAATATTATTTTGTCAATATATTGGATGAAAATGATTCGACCTTAAACGGTCAATATTATTGTGCAATTATTCAGTGTGTATCGGTAACTTGTTCAAGAAGTACCTATGTCACGAATTAGCCATTTTTCTTATCACGATTCATATATTCCTTTGATTTTACTTTCCACATAGCCGACAATGACTTATAAGTCTGAAAAATGCAATGATCACAATATATACCTACACATATATCTGGCATTATTTATTATTACATATAGGCCTACACCACATATATATAAACTAATTCATTACATCTCTTCTTTATGTGTTCTTTTTTAAAAATCCGAAACCGGTATTGCCGGTACTTTAGGTTAGAGAAAACAGAACCACTATAATACGATCGTAAACAGACTGGGCTATATTACAGGGTGCAATAATATCAACAAAGCTTCAAAAAAATTTTAAAAACTTTATTGCGCAAACCTTCAATACCAACCTTACAAGGTCAATGTTATTGTGCAATAATATTGAGCGTGTGATTAATTAAATTTGATCAATATCAGATCTGCGGTATCAAGGCCCATGCACTATCATGCTTAAATTTTGTTTCAAGTAATCTAGAGTGAATATAGTGATTTTTGCTATCAATATTTTCTGAACTAAAAATGTCGTTAGTGTTATTTTGTTTTCTGTAGTTGCCTACAAACGGCTAAGTCAATGTGAATGAGCCGATTAGGAATACTTCACTTGTACTTGTCACACTGATAGTTCAGATCGATATGGTTCAAGTAAAATTTAAAATTAATTATGAAGATTACACACACATGTAAAAAAAAAATACTATCTTATAAAATAAAAATATATTGAAACGACGCTTGTGTGGCCAAGGTCAAAATGAGTGAAGATATTTTGGAGCGCGCTGTTAAGTCTGTATTCAACAACTGGGAAGCACTGAAAGTAGGTTAGATCTGCATGTGAATCATGTCGGATATTATACAATATGCGCATGCGCAAGAAATACACGCATGTGCTTGTTCCTGCTAAACTTGACTTGTGTGCTACACTTGGGTTCCTGAATCCAGACGCTCGTTTTGACAAGTTATTGAACTTTACAATTCCCAAGGACCAGTAAACAGATAGATACAATATAGACGAAGCTTCAAACCAGTATCAAGCCGATTTGAAAATGTTATTTAAGTTATTTATAAAATAAATATTTACTCAGCTAAGTAACAGAAGAACATAATTATTTAAAGTAATGGAATAAGTAGTCACAAAATGGCACCAAAAATATTTTAGTATGCGATACTATATTACCCAAAATTATCACAAACTGACAAAACCTAACCTTCCATACAGCAACAAAATGTTTTAAACTAAAATACTATTTATAAACTCATAAACATGCCATATTCCATTCATTCTTATTAACAATACCACCCATTCAAACGTAATCAAAATGATGCACAGAAGGTCAGGTTAAGCTAGGTTGAGTTTTCATTCCGAACATTTGGTTGGTTGACATTCATGCAAGTTCTTACATTAACACCGTTTTGGCATTGCTACTCAATATTGCCAAACGGCATGGCGTCATTAAGGCGAGTAAATGTTGATAAGTATCATGTTCAAACAACCTTAATACTAGGATGAATTTGTGCGCCATTCCCTCAAAATGTATTATTATTTCCCATCAACATACCAAGACTACGAACATAACAGTATTTCTTTACCACCTCGTCTTACTGCCTGTTCAGGTTGTACATATATATATATATATATATATGTTGACAGGTCTCCAGTGACCTGGAAATTTGCTTGGTCAGGGAAAAGTCAGGGAATTTCATTAAATTTCTGGAATGTTCACGTACCCACTAATATAATACCCACTTTTTATTGACACTAGTGAAAATAACATCTTTCTCCCGGTTAATATACACGTTAGTCTGTTTCAACACTCTTGTCCATTGTTGAGCTTACTATCCTCAACTCTCAAGGTCAACACGAGAGTCTCGTGTCATCTTTACACCCTCCATCGCGCGTCTTTAGCCAGAGTTGAGTCGTGGCTATGCACATGCACGTGAATTTGACTACATTATAGGAACAATAATATTATATATGAAGATGTTAAATTGTGCTCGGTAGAGTGATCCTTTAATGTCTCGATATGATCTATCCGAAATCTAACTTATATCACACTCCCCATTGGCCCATTGTTTTAATTTAGCACCTGCATGTAGTGACACTGTTTCACAGTGTGTGTGTGTCTAAAACTATTATTATATTAAGTAGCCATCTTAATAAAATAAAGTTTATAATATAGTGACTGAAAAAGTTCGAAATTGCCTCTGGAAAACCTTAAAAGGTCAGGAAATGTTAAAATACAGTTTGGCTGGACACCCTGGATACTTACTCTAATGGGGTAGGAATGAGGAAGGCAACATTTTAGAGGTAATTTACCCGCATTTGTTTGGAAGGAGATAGGGAAACCATTTAGGTAAAAGCACCCTCATTAGATCCAACCAGGATTCAAACCCCGATATCCCTGTCTTTAGCAGACCAGTCTAATAAGAGAGTTGACGCCGCCCACAAACATTAAAAGTTTGTACGTTGTTATTTGTATACCTACTGTATAGTCAATCAATTCAAAAACAAACATGTATTTTTTAATTTGCTATTATGATACCTGATTTTTAATTTAATAGATATTAGGTATTTGCATATATGTAGAACAAATAATATATTTATAGATTAGTAGTAACTTTCAAACATCAACCACTCAGCTTATGGTTAGGGTTTTAACATGGAAGTGAACAAATTTAGCAAATTTCACACATTATAATACAAAAAAAAATTAATTTCCATAGGAACCCATTGGCGTCCCATCATAAAATTTGGCAGGCAAATAGTCAATCAATGTCTAGAACACACATTTTTATCGAAAATATAAAAAATGGTAGGTAAAAATTTTAAGATTGTCTTAAACATAGAAAATTCATATGGTACCATGGTTATGTTAATATATCGAATTGGGGCTCATTAAAAACCGAAGAAAATGACACCAATTTGAGCTTTCTAGGTCAAATAGTTTTTAATTTAAAGGCTGTTTAAAGATTTCAAAATGTCAAATTTGTCCAATTTTTTGCTTTTTTGAAAGTCAATAACTTAACAACAAGGAGCCCAAAATATTTGGAATTTTATTGTTTTTGTCAACTTTACATGTAGTTTTTTTGCGAATAATTTTAATTATCCTGAATGACATAGGACCAAGAATCAAGATGGTGTAATGGCTAATCTTGGTATTTTAGTACACAGCGTCGCTAATTAATTACTGTAAAAATACAATAAGCTTAATATTTGTTTGTTTATGTGTGTCGATTCTTGTAAAAATTATTTTTATTAATGTAAAGTAACAAAGAAAACCAGTTTCAGACGTTCACATGAAGTAAATGATAATAAAATGTACCATTGATAAAATCAGTAAAATATGGTAAATGTTGTAATATTAGTGTGTCATGATTGGTAAAATGATTAATGATGAATAGATCTTTTAAACCAATACCGTACATCCACGTCCTTTTCTTTACCTCGACCATCACTTAGGCAAACCTTAGTTTGGTTCCTCCTGACAGATATATTGACCTTGTCCTACTTATCCACCTCCTGAGTGATATATTGACCTTGTGGAGTAGGTCGATTCCAAACTGTATTGTTACCCAAACACTCTGTCTGGTGCTTGTATTGCAGACATACATAGACGAGTGGTTTAGGCATACCACTAAACCGTGTTTTGTTCCAGATGGCTGCCAACCTTCGGTTCAGCGGTGTCGAGTCTTTGTCTAGAGCTACCAACTTTGTAGAAGCTGTTGTAGCTTTAATCAACAACAAAGGTATGCACTTATTCTTCGTGTGCTTGTGGAAAACGAACTCATCATGAAAATGTTACAATGAGTGAGATAAGTACAGAATTGTAATCTTCACCATCGCACTCTGCCCGGCTAAAAGGGGTTTATGTCACTTAGGCTACAATTTAGAAACAATTTTTTTAAATATCTCTTATGGGGCAATAGGGGATATGCTCTGAACTAATCAAGACAAGAAACTTATTTTCCTTTAACTGTAGTTGTGGTAACTCGACCAAATTGCGGTTTTTGAAGTTCAATGTACAAAATAGCAGACATCAACTTGTGCCCTTGTGACGATTTGTTCTTTTGCGTTAACAAAATTTAATTGTTGTTAGAGTTATTTTCTTATAAATAACCTAAGTTTGTGTTTTATGTAAAATGGTACAAATTTTGAAAAATATTGTGAAATTGGTTAATGTTATTTGTTGTCTAAAATTATTTTTGTATAAAATTAAATAAAAGTAAAAAAAAGTAAAAGGTGTTTAATTTACTAACCTTCAGGGACTGGCATTAAAAAATAACATAAGGACTGGCAGTGTTGAATTTTTGCAACATCCTACAGTATTCTAAATAATAATCAAAAATACTTTTAATACATATTATATTTAAATACATATTTGAATGATAATGTATTTTTATAAATTTTATTTAAAAAAAAATAAAATTACAATAATGTTAAAACTGTTACAAAAACACAGCTTTAAGAATTTTTTCTTGCCTGAGTTTCTTCCTTCAATTCGTGTTTTTATGTATAATAGCGACCACACATGAATAACAACTACAGAAAACTAAAGCAATGTGATAAACTATGCAACGTAAACATATGGCAGAAATGTGCCAGACTTATGACATCACGACTGGTGCCCTTGCGTATTCACAACATTCCTGCATGGTGCTAATATCTCCTAAACATTTTTATTAAATAAAGAAAAAAATAATGATTTTAATGGTTCTAATTTTCTTGTTACCTATAAAAAGACTTGTTTAAAAAATTAGATATAATCTGATATTTTCTCTCCTGAAAAGTGTCTGTTTTTGCTTTGGAGCTGTGTCGGTAATTATCCGAGGGAAAGGTTTGTAACAGCTGTGTTTGTTTGCGATGATACAGATTGTGACTACTATGATTTGCTGGACCTCTTGGAAGACACAATGGATGAACAGTTTGACACTTACATTGAGGACGGCTCATTGGAGGAAGTGGCAACATTGCTCAAGAGTTTCCATGACAACTTCAAGTCTGGCAACACTGAGCAGCTTCTCCAGGATATTAACTTTCAACCTAACAGTGAGCAGTGGCTGCTCGCTCGGTCAGAACATACGAGCTGCAAGGTAGTGTAGGTCACTCTGTCCTAGTGTAGGTCTCAGTCAATCACTATAATCCACAATAGTGAACGAGTGTTCTGTATGTCCCCATCTTGTTTGCTTACGTTACGAGTGTATAGTGGCACTAGACACTGTCTGGTAGTTGCTCGTATCGTCTAGTAGGTTGCAGCACCATCTATGGGTAGAATATATCACTTTGATGTAGAACTACTGAAATATAACTTTCAAAAATATAAGTAGCTCCTAAATATTGGGAGGAAGCTGACAATATAACTTATCATTCATCCTTTTTCCATATGACTTTGGGTAGTCTACACTTCCTTAAAATTCCCTCCAATCCAACATTTGTCTAGTTCCTCAGTCATTTTAGAGGTTTTAATACATTATCAGATAAATGTGACATAATTGGAGAAAATGAAGCACAAATAAAATCATAAAACATCAATTCTATGTTTTATACACTAAGTTTAAAAATTCGCCTTATTTTCCCTGTCATGCCAAACTCCCCTACTTCTCCCTGTCACGCCAAACTCCCTCTATTTCTCCCTGTCACGCCAAACTCCCCTATTTCTCCCTGTCACACCAAACTCCCCTTCATCTCCCTGTCACGCCAAACTCCCCTACTTCTCCCTGTCACACCAAACTCCCCTTCATCTCCCTGTCACGCCAAACTCCCATACTTCTCCATGCCACACATATTGCCCGGGTACGTATCAATCCTGTAGTTGCGAGTTGCAGTCAGCCTGAAAGCATGTAGCACTCACAAACATTAAAACAACTACCATACAAATATGTTTCAGGCAGACGATGCGACAGCTGAGTCGTGTGCAATGGAAACCTCTGAGGAGGTCAGCCACGCATCTACTCCCTCTGCGGTGTCCCCGAGGCAAGACCCCATGAACGATGGGTGGACACAAGTGACACGTAGAAAAAAATAGAATTCACAATATATGTAACTGTGACAGATCTATGGAGAATTTACCTTGAGCACAAGCCAAACTTTAGTGCGGTACTGAGCCAAAAGTCTTGAGTGCAATTCCTTTGTGCAGGTGTAATTTTATCAACATATTATTTTCTAAAATAAGCCACAACATGATGTACATACAAACACCACTAAATTATTTATTTATCATATAAACTTTTATTTTATGAAAGAAATAAACATTTATTGACAATGCAATACATTTACATGAATCATTTGTGAGGTAGGTTTTAGATTATTTCTATTTAAGGTAAACAATAGTCTATAACATATTTCATAAACTAACGCAACAAGACTTGGTAAGACCTGTACAATGTTTTTTTAGCATCGGGTCTTACTACCTGTTCGGGTTATATGCTTATGGACTAATTACACTAATGGTTTTAGGGATGAGGAAGGTTTATATTTATAGGAAATGTAACTTCATTCGCATTGGGGGAGAATGGAAAACCATTTAAGGGGAATAAACCTCAATACACCCGACCAAGATTCAAACCTCGATATCCCCTGTTATTGACAGTCTGATCTACTGCGAGAGTAACGCCTTAGACCATTCAACCACCGAATCGAGATGTATAATATTAAAACAAAGTTTGTAGAAGAGGTCTGCAAACTCAAATATATTAAATATCCCCAAATTTTGAATATTTGTGGTTGATTGATTGTTTTATGCTTTCGAAAAAATATTACAATATGTTTATTTATATAGAGAATGTAGAGGGGGAATTAAAAAGGTTTAAGAATAGGAATGAAGAAACAAGAGAAGAGCAAAGTGTGTAGCACAGGAAGCCAGAAAGATTAGATGCAAAAATGGACAGAGATGCTGTAAAGGGATGTGGAAAGAAGTAAGAAAGTTAGTGTTATATGGTCGGCTAATAAACAGGAGGAAAAAGAAAAGGCAAGGAGAGGAAGAACGATGAAGACAAGAGAAGAAGAAAAGGAACTATGGATGAGATATTTTGAGAAGATGTTCAACACGGAAGAGGAAAGAGATGTGAATGAAGCATAGGAGCATAAAGAAGTAGCAGAACAGGAGGAAGTGAGCTCCACATGGTAAGTGGTGGAGGATGCATTAATGAGGATAAAACAAGGTAAAGCAACGAATGTGGACAAACTAACTTTAGAAATGATAAAGATCGAATCAGAGAAACAATAGTTATTCAGGATGCTGAGAATGATATGTAAAGAGAACACTGAAAGAAGGGAATTATAGTCCCAATTTTTAAGAGAGAGCAGAGGAAGAGGTGTAACTAATTATAAAGGAATGACTCTGACGTGCAACTCAACAAAAATACATGAGAAAATAGTGGAAAAGAATAAGAAAGAAACTGAAAGGAAGGTGGAGAGAGGAACAGCATGGACTTAAGAAACAGAGGTCTACAATAGTCTAGATATTTTCCCTATGACGGCTGATGGAAAGAAGGTATGATTTGGGAAATACTTGGTAATGGTATTTATAGACGTGGAGAAGGTATATGATAGTGTGAATATAAATACATTCTCCAGGAGTCTGGAGTGGAAAGGGAGTTGTAATGAGCGTGAAGATTATGTATGAGGATAGCAGGATTTGTGTTTAGACGGAAAAGGAGTAAACGGAGTGGTTCCAAATAAAAAATTAAGTGAAGCAGGGGAGTGCTCTATAACCACTACTATTTGAAATTGAAATGGTGGTAAAAAATTGGAAAGGAAACTCAGATGGAGGCATTTTACTAAACTGATCCGGCCACAGGCTGGAAAGTTGATGATGATGATGATGATCTGTACAGTATTACAACAGTAAAAAATATTGTTTTTTCTAGTGGTGTGCAGAATTCACTTTTTCAATTCAAACCAAACCTGAAGCAAACATAAAAACTATTATCATAGTTCAAATATATTCTTGGTTGGTTGTTTTATGCTGTGAGAAAATATTTCATTCTACTTATTTATATAACTTTATGCACTAAAATCAATTGAAATTGTTTTTATTTCACAATTATTTGTAATATTTCCTTCTGATCTGTAAAATCCAGTTATTATCCCGGCATGCAATTCTATCACTTCAAATTATTTTGTGGGAATATTAATTTGTAATTTATATTATATAAGCTCAGAATGGAAATAAGTGAAAATCTAATTAATATTTTAGATGTTAATATTTTTATTGGCGAAGCTTTGTAATCGTCCAAGACTGAATTTATTTTCAAAGTGAACTCAAAGTAAATATTTTTTCCTGAGCTAAGTCCAAGCTTCACACACTCCTAGTTTGTAACATAAAACCCTGAGTGCTGGGTACAAGTTTTGGGCTATGACAATTATCTTGTTTCAAACAAAGGACAAAGGATCGAAACTTAGATCCTTGTTTTTAAGACAAACATGGCAAGACAGAAGAACTACCAGTACTTGTTTAACTCCTGCGTTTGATTTGTGTGTTGAGAATTAATCTTTCAATCTAAGGCGGTCTATTTAACAATTGAGTTGAAGTTGTTGGTGGTCGTACTCGTAGTCGAACAACCTACGTATGCACGTGTAGACACGGATATTGCAGGCGGGGGTCCCCTTCATGCTCACAACCATCAGTCTCATCTGCGGGTCTTTTTCTTCGGGGTTTTTCAAAAGCTTAACATGCATTTCAAACAGTTTATCAAATAATGTCAGATGTCGGCTGGACAGACGAATGTTCTCTAAACTTAGTTCTGTGAGGTTACGAGGCTCAGCCAGGCTGTGAATTTCTATGTCAAGATCAGGGTTTGATGACAAATATAAGAATCTAATTGAAAATAAATAAATGTCTGACGGCACTGAGCCACGAATTGGAAGCCTCAGGAGTTTGTTGTGACTGAGGTTGAGAGTTATGAGGCCTGCATTGGACGCAAACACTCCCGGGGGCAAGGTCACCAGTTTGTTGTAACTTAGATCTAGCATTTCAAGTTTTCCATAGTTGTTTATGAAACTCTCGTTGCAGACCGTTGTTATCTCGTTGTTGTTGAGGTACAGCTCCTTTAGGTGGAACAAAGTATCAATCAGGCCACAGGGCAACTCAGAGATTCGATTGAAGGACACGTCCAAGACTCGGAGTTGGGAAAGATAGGATAACCTCAGCACATCTAGCTGCTCAATGTCGTTATGACTCGCGATGATCACTCCCTCGTTAAATCCGAAGCCCATGTGTGTGTACAAGGATGACACACGATTGTATGAAATATCAATCAGAGTTACAAATGGAAAGATTTGAAACAATTCCTGCTGCCAAGATTGTAAAATATTGTCACGCAGGTTGACAGTTTCAAGGTAAAGATTGTTGCTGAATAGTGACGAGTCCAGCTCAGATAGATTGTTACTGGAAATGTCAATATGCATCAAATTTGGCAGAGAGATAAAGGTTGATCCATGTAAATAGTTAATTGAGTTGTTGGACAGGTTTAAGCGCTGGATGTTTGTCAAGTTGTGAAATACATTGGGTGGTATATCCTGTAATGTATTGCTGGATAGGTCTAGCGTTTCTAGAAGTGGCACAGACTCGGTAAGACATTGAGGGAGTTTTATCAACTGGTTCCCGGATAAATCTAGGGACTTGAGCTCGGTCGCATTAGCAAACAATTGACAGTCTAGTTCTTCAATCACATTGTTGGATAAGTCGAGTTGAGTCATTGCTGAGTGATTCCCCAAAACACAACCATCCAAGCTTCGTAAGACATTATCAGAAAGATCAAACGTAGACAGATCCTTTTGATTAGAAAATGTTTCACATTCTATTGAACTGATATGGTTGCATTGGAGGGAAATATTGGTTAGTTCAGTTGAATTCATAAACAGACAGGTCTCTAGCTTATCCAATTCATTATTGTTCAAGATAATTAATTTAAGTTGATGTAACCAATCGAAAATACCTACTTCCAAGGACATTATGTGATTATTTTGTAATTCTAATGTTTGCAGATTGGTCAAGTGATCAAAGATTTGTGTATCAAGTGAGTTGATTTTATTATCAGACAAACCCAGAAACCGAAGCTGTATTAAATAGTTGAACGTGTTTGGTAGAATATATGTTATATTGTTGTCCTTGAGGGATAAGTAATGTAACTGGCCCAGGTCCTTGAAATATTCTCCTGGGATATTGGAGATATTTGTGTGCTCAATGTGAAGGACGGAGGTGCCTGGGTCAAGTCTAGACGGGAGTTCTTGTATTGATTTACATTTAACATCGTGGTATGTACCAACACGGACAGGTACTTCTTTCTTCTCTCTGTCCAAACAAACGCAAGGATAAAAACAATTGAACACTGGTTGCATTTGAGTACCATGGTAAGTGTAAACAGCATCATAGCTGGCTTCATTGTTCGTCTCATTCAAACTTGTTTCGCGTTGTGTGTTTGTACCAGTACCTTCGCACGAATGATAACCTTTCATTGCGTATCTATAATATTCCCCATTGTAGACTTTGAAGAACAACACAAGGAACGTTTCAACATATCTCCGATTACAAACGGGGTTATTGTCAAGTCTTTTGAACGGTACTTCAGGCAAATCAAAGATCTCGTTCATTATCGTCAGTTTCCTGGCGGTTAGCCCCGTACTCACCAAGTTCACGTCAGTGAGCCCCTTGGTGTGTTTGAATATCCTGGCAGAATAGTCGACTGAAGGGTTATAACTGAGATCCAGAACTCTTAGTCCTATCAAACTGTCGAAAGAGTCATCGTGTATTGTACGAAGCAGGTTATGGCTAACGTTCAGGGAATACAGTTTGCGGCATGAGACAAAGTCGTTCGCTCCAAGAGCTGTCAATTTGTTGCGACTTAAATCAAGAGTTTTCTAGGAAGACAAACGAAGTGAACCAGATGTTGTTAAGATTATCAAGAGAGACTTGAGATAAGTTGAGATATGTCAGAGCTAGTTTGATGTCGTTACCATGGGTGGTTAGCCCCATGTCATTACCAGGGGTGGTTAGCCCCATGTTGTTACCAGGGGTGTTTAGCCCCATGTCGTTACCAGGGGTGTTTAGCCCCATGTCGTTACCAGGGGTGTTTAGCCCCATGTCGTTACCAGAGGTGTTTAGCCCCATGTCATTACCAGGGGTGTTTAGCCCCTTGTTGTTACCAGGGGTGTTTAGCCCCATGTCATTACCAGGGGCGTTGGACGGAAGAGCTGCAGGAAAGCTGATTGTATTGTTAGCAAACTGTTGTGTAGATTCATTGGGGTTTGTAATATCATTTATTTGAACCGTTTGGTGAATGTGTTTGAATTTTAAAATTGAACTCTTTGTTGAAGTGTTCCGAAAGTGTCCACGTATGAATTTAATAGGGTTGTTAGATAAGTCTATTGTTTCAAGAGAGTACAGGTGTATTATTTCATAGTCTACCACAGAGATATTATTATTTGATAGTGTGAGGTTACGTAACTGTCGCAAGTTACGAAACACGCAATACTCCAGAGTAACTAATTTGTTACCATGGAGCGATATGTCGGCCAACTGGTGTGTGTCCTTGAACAGATCAGCTGGCAGATGGCTAAGTTTATTATTGTGTAGATGAAGGTTGATGAGTTTAGAAATATTGTTGAAGATGTCAGAGTTTAGGTCTTGTAACTGATTGTTGTCCAAACGAAGCTCTTCTAGGTTAATGTTGGCCCTGAACAACAAAAGAGGCAGAAGACTTATATAATTATATGATAGTACTAATGATTTTAAATTATTCAAAGTGTGGAATAGTCCAGTATCCAGGGTAGTTAGACTATTATTTGATAATAACAGATCCCTCAGATTATACACATTCTCAAATGTCCTGTGATCCAGTACAGATATATTATTGTCTGACAAGTTTATTTCAATTATACTCGGAAGCTCATGGAAGGTTCTGTGGTTCAAAGCGGTAATACCATTGACAGACAGGTCTAGATACTGTAGTTTGGTAAGATTGTTAAATAAACTACAGTTTGGTAAGTTTAAGTTATTATGATCTAGACGTATTTTAGTAGCAGTTTCATCACAGTCCACTGATGATATATAATTATGTGATAAATCCATTATTTTGAGCTCTTTTAAGTTATGGAATGAGTTAGGTTTGACCAAATGTATTTTATTATTGCTTAGAATCAGCTGATTTAGCTTGACCAAGTCTTGGAACCAGTCTTCATGAACATACGTCAACTTATTATGGCTCAAGTCGAGTTTCTTCAACTCTAATAGATGGTAGAATATTTCCTGAGGCAAGTCTTCTATGAGGTTGTATTTTAGATAAATTGATTTTAGTTTAGAGTTGTTATCAAAGAAGTGTTCAGGAATAGTTGTCAGCTTGTTTTCTATAAGCTGCAGCTCGATTATGTTCGTCGACAGTCGAAGCATGTCGTCCGGTAGAGACTTGATACCACAGTTGTACAGAGATATCATCAGAGGGTTGTCGGTGAACTGCTGGAAATAGCCCCTTGGTATTGTACCAACGTTGTAGTTATTAAACTCCAATATGAGAGCGGTGGGACTCACATTGTCTGGTAGTTGTTGACTGAATGATGATGTACACAGAATGCTGAAAGTATGAAATATACAGTCACTTGGATTGTTGTGGCTTCTGGCTTCAACCACCAGGAGCACCACCGCAGCAATACCTGTGTAGGGAAATATACCGTCTATTAATAACAAGCAGCTTTTTGGCTGAAATAGTCTGTCTATTCTCTATATAAATATTAATAGGGAGGAAGTGGAACTTTTTTTTGGACAATATGACGACAATTATTTAAGGTCTTTCCTGAACATTATTATTGATAAAAAATTAGGAACATAGACATCACAGTAGACACAATCAACATAAACAAAAATTAGAAAACTATACAAATTGGGAATTAAAATTTCTAAATAACTTTGTATATTTATGTCAAGTTGGTCGTTTGATGATAGAGTGGCGGTTTCAAATAGATTCATATTCAAAAAGTGGAGTGATTTATTTTTTTTGTATGACAACATTGTAAGATATTTATATTTTTTAAACATTAATTCAGTCATCAGAAAAACTCGGGGGAGGAAAGAATAAAAGCTGTGATGTTTGCTGATGACTAGATGGTATTCATACTGCTCTTAATTTCCTCTTGTTCTCATTGATTGTTTATTTATGTGTATGTGTACCTTTGTTTCTATCTTATTTAAGGTTAAAATATTCCCCCCATTTATTAACATTAAGGTAGAGACGCAGGTACAAAATAAGGAAGTGAAAGAGAGTGGAGTGAAATTTAGCACAGCAGCAAAGTGAAGGTAATGACAAGGAAGAGTAAAGCTATAAGGTTGTATGGAGTAGAGAGAGCTGTGAAAAGTACATCTTGGAAGTGTGATTGAGGAGAAAGGTGGAAGTAGAGAGGATCTAATGAGGAGAAGAAGTTGTTCTATAGGTGTGTAAGAGACCTGCTAGGGAGAAGACATGCCCTAGAAGTGCAAGGAAATGATGTACAGGGCGTACTTTGTACTCATGGTCACATATTAGGAGTGTACCGATGCGGATACCGATGAATCGTTATCGGGCGATTATCAGTGCATCTGCAATTAGTCGTAATCGGCGATTATTATGTCGATTAATCGTGTTTTTTAAAAGTAAAATTTAAATTAAAAATTTTCTAGGTAGGAGTTTAGTGATCAAAATCGCAAAAAACAACCTTATATACACGCTGCATCTGGTTTGCGGGCTATGCAAAGATGCAAAGATTACATAACTGGATAAAGAAATACAAGTGCATCCCATTGATAAAACTATCAATCTAGTTCCAACTTTCGCCCATTATGCATACAATATATTTTTGTATTAATTTCATTAACTGTTATCATTCTCCTAAGTAATTTCCCAATAGTTATTAATAAATAATCGATAATCGGGATTAATCATTGTAAATAATCGTAGCATGAACAATTATTTTAAACAATCGGTTTTATTGAGTCGGCACGGCTCTTATCACACATGCAGCAGAAATATGGACAGTGAATGTAAGAGAGACAAGGAGAGCATGTTAGCTGTCACCAGGAGAAACAAGGACAGTGAATGTAA